>CEMS01905594.1:17474-58233 GCA_900068915.1 Megacollybia platyphylla
CAACAACAACAACAACAACAACAACAGTTATTTGCTCAGCAATCCCTCTTTCCTCAGCCCACAGGGTTCGGGTAAGCAGATCGAGTGCTCTTCAAACCTCCAAGCTTACTATGTCCGTTCAGGTCCAACAATCCCTTCGCACCGGCAACATCCCCTCCACCACTCCCTACAAATACCAATAGTAACAACAATGTATCACCGCCTTTCAATTTGCAAGGTACTTACGCGAACCACGACACGAGCAACCTTCAGAATCTCTCGCAATCCCAATCACCTCCACCAACACAACAACAACAGAACAAATCAGTATATGTCAAGACCAGGAGAGACGAGAACGAACATCTGGCTAATCTCTTTGCTAATAGGGACGATGGCCAAGACACCTTTGGAAACACTGGAGCCCTGAGGTTTGTTGCTTTTATCTATCCATATCTCTGTCTAATAATGAAAACAGATATGGTCATACAACTGCAGGACGTCTGCTAGTGCAGCCAACTGGTGCGAATGGTCACAATCCGTTTGCTCTGCAGCAGCAGCAACAAGCCGCGCAGAATGAACAACCGTTCTTTAGTATTTGAGAACCTCTACCCTTCTTTGTATCATATAAATGCTTGCGATCCATTTTTGCTGTGAGTAAGACTAACGAGGATAAATCGGGTAAGGGGTGAGATACTCGGACCAAAATTTGGATATCGGCCGATCTGCCCGCATCTCATTTGCTGAGGGCAGCATTTTGGTCGAAACCCTGCTCAGGCCATTGCTACATGCATATATATGGGTCGGATACTAAACCAATATCACGACTGAGTGATTTCAGGGTACATAGACTGCATATTCGATTCCGAATGAGGATGCCTTGGAACGCCATGTGATTTGATTATAATATTATTTCGGAGGAAACCGGTCGATCATCGGTTATAAAGGAGTCCACTCCATTACAATCTCAAAGTCAACCACGATGCCTCAGACGCCATACGTGACTCCACACATCCTTCACAAATCATACGCGCAGAACCACGATGCCGATCAGTACAGTAACTGTAAGATTTTGACGAAAATTCTTCATACCGTTGCTTAAGTGGTTGTTCAGTGATTGGCAAGGATCTCAGCTACTTCAGCGAGGCAGGCTTTGACATGGATAAAATTCAGCTCAAAAGGAACGCACCGCCAGCTTTGCTTTACGAGGAAGCCATCCGAAACGAGGGCGCTATTATATCTGCCTCTGGTGCTCTGATCAACTTCTCTGGAAAGAAGACCGGCAGAAGCCCAAAGGACAAACGCATTGTTTACGAGGACACCAGCAAGGACGAAATCTGGTGGGGTTCCGTAAACATCAAGATAGATGAACGTCAGTCCGGAACATCTCGCTCAGTCTGATCCTCAGGCCGTTTTAGACACATTTGAGATCAATCGAGAGCGTGCTATCGACTACCTTAACACTCGCGAGAACGTCTACGTCTTCGATGGCTACGCTGGTGTATGTTTCAATGGTCTGCTCGGTTTGTTTTTTCATATCTGCACAGTGGGACCCGGCATACCGCATCAAGGTTCGCGTCATTTGTGCCCGCGCATATCACGCTCTTTTCATGGTACGTCTCTTGATCAGTTGGTATTTTGCTTATACATCTGTTTAGCACAACATGCTCATTCGACCGACCGAAGAGCAGCTGGCCGAGTTTGGAGATCCTGACTTTATCATCTACAATGCTGGTCAATTTCCTGCTAACAGGTTTACCAAGGGCATGAGCTCAACCACGTCCGTTGAAATCAATTTCAAGCGCATGGAAATGGTGATTTTAGGTGAACGTTGAGCTACTTCCACAGTCTCAGCAACTGACCTTCAATAGGCACGGAATATGCTGGTGAAATGAAAAAGGGAGTTTTCTCTGTGATGCATTACCTGCAACCCGTCAAGTTTGGACAGCTCTCACTTCATTCTTCTGCCAATGTTGGCATCCAGAACAATGATGTGACCTTATTCTTTGGTCTTTCGGGAACTGGCAAGACCACGCTCTCTACTGATCCCAACCGCCTGCTCATTGGCGATGACGAGCATGTGTGGTCTGACACTGGTGTCTTTAACATCGAAGGTATTACATGAATCGCGTACACAAAGCGTTCACTGATGGCCGATGAGGGGGGTGCTATGCCAAGTGCATCAACCTTTCTGCAGAAAAGGAGCCCGAGATTTATAACGCTATTCGATTCGGATCGATCCTCGAAAATGTTGTATACAGCCCACTGTCCAGAAAACCTGACTATAATGATATCAGTATCACCGAGAACACCAGATGCGCATACCCCATCGAGTTTATTCCCAATGCGAAGATACCTTGTGTGGTAGACAAACAGCCGAGTAACATCATCCTTCTCACCTGTGATGCTTTTGGTGTCCTTCCGCCAGTGAGCAAGTTGACTGCGGAGCAGGCAAGCTATCACTTTTTGGCCGGCTATACTTCGTGAGTTATGTCATTTTGGATGTGGGTCCGACTCATATCTGGGTAAGGAAAACGCCAGGAACCGAAGATGGTGTGCTGGAACCTATTCCGACGTTTTCAACTTGCTACAGTGCGCCTTTCATCGTACTTCATGTAAGTGGTCCACCCCGCACGGCAGCCGGTTTACCAAGGTTTACAGCCGTCAAGATACGCAAGCATGCTCGCCGAGCGGATGGCCAAGCACTCCGTTAATTGCTGGCTAGTTAACACTGGATGGACAGGAGGTAAATTTGGATCCAAGAATGGCCGCCGTTGCCCATTGTTTTACACTCGTCGTATTGTTGATGCTATTCATTCTGGAGCACTCGCAAAGGCCGAGTACGAGACATTCGGTGTGTTCAATTTGAGTATTCCCAAAGAATTGGAAGGTGTTCCAAAGGAGTTGTTGAATCCGGAAACTGCATGGGGAGACAAGGAAGCCTTTGCACGGGAGGTGAAGAAGCTTGCGGGTATGTTCAAAAAGGCGTTTATGCTGTATGAAAGCGATGTGGAAGAGAAGGTCCGAAAAGCGGGACCGAATGTGTAATTTCAAGTTGAAGTTGTAACACGTGATCCTCACTGTTCCGCGTCTGATGAGCAACAAGTACGCGAATCTGCCTGACATCGTGGGTTGCTCACCGTCTGTTGCGAGTTCCAACGTTTTTTTAGGACACAGCACCCGATGTGTATGAGACTGAGGATGTCTTTCCGTTGACAGACACCAACGTTTGGGTTGAGCTGCTCTACGTTCGTTCGAGGCTGACATGTTTGGCAGAAAACGAGTGCCAGTGACGACGAGACTGGGGTTCCCAGTAGGCCTGTAATCAAAATCAAAGGGAACGACGTGGGAGATGGGTTGGACTCGAACAGTCTGATGAGTGCCGAAGATGCCAGTAAACATTTCAGAAAGGCGGAACGACGACGCGGTATGTTGCTAGCAGTTTTATACAGTAGACTGAGATCACTTAAGACGGTGCAAGAACGCACTACGCATATCCACCATCTCCAACCTCGCCAGTCTCGCCGAGCGACTCGCATGCAAAACCGATTCGACTTGCTCAACGTCTTCGTAATCTGCAGGCTGAGATATTGTCTCTTGAGAATGAACTTGCAGATCCAACAAATCCGCAGCTGAACAGAGAGCGAGAGGAGGACAACGTCGATCCCGGCGAGCTCATTCGTGGCCTGGTCGACGTAAGGAGCAGATTGGACAAGATCAGGAAAGGAAAGGAAGGCAGAGGCAAGTTAGTAGGCATTGTTACTGGGAACAGCGATGAAAAGCAGCGGCAGTCGACAAAGGCGTCGTTGAAAGTGGACGAGGTACCTGCGACAAAAGCATCGTCATTGGTCGACATAGACCGTCGACTGGGAGGATTAGAGAAGCTCGTTGGTTCTTCAAGTGCATCTCTTGACGAAGTGGGTTCAGACTTTGACTTTGAAACGACACGAATAATGACTTCTGCAGCTTTCACCGCTCCCGCCCCCTTTGCTGCCACAGATCTCACGACTCAATGCTCAAATGACACTTTTGACGCAACCACGACATATTGATTCGATTTCGCGTCGACTAAAGTTACTGCTATCTGACCTAGACCGAACATCATCTCATCGACAGGGCAATGCTGCGCCACAGATGCAAGAACAGCTTGTACCTCTGTTGACACGACTTGGACCATTGTTGCCACAGATTCCGCATATCTTGACACGTTTGCGTACTCTTTCTATGTTGCATACGTCTGCAGGAGAGTTTGAAAGGACTCTGGAAGGCCTGGAGGAGGAGGAAAGAAGACTGCGTGACATGCTAGGTTTGCTTGAAGTTGCTGTGAAACGCGTTGAAGACAGTGTGGAAGAGAATCGGAATGTTGTAAGAGGAAACGTGGAGGGCTTAGAGAAGCGAGTTGAGGCTTTATATCGGCGAGTAGAGCAGTAATTGTTTGTGGGGGTTTGTCCTGAGATGCAAGCACCGTTGATTGAGACGTTAGTAGAACTGCAGAAACGCGTTCAGTCGATACGCCAGATTCCCCAAGTCTTGTTGAAGCCACCCCCAACACATGCACTCCTTGCACCCTCAGTCCAACCAGAGTTCAACCTGCTCAAAGATATTGCAGACTCGATTCGATCCGAGTCTGTCCAGAACGCACTGCAAGCTGCAGCAGAAAGCGAAAGGGCAGACCACTCTGACCTCAATCCCTATGAGCGCAGAGGCGCTCGCATTAGAAAACGTCCTCGTACTCCAGAATCACCTCAGCCGTATGTTGAACCAAAGGACTATACACCATTTCCAGTGCAGGAGGACCAGCCACTCGTCGATATCCAGGCTTATATTCGACACTTCAACGCCACTAACAACTCCCGTCTGCACATCTGGAAACCGACGCGTGCCAGCACCCAGCAAGACATGCTGAGATTTGCCATTCAAGACGTGTTCACAGCCTATATCGTGTTTGGACACGGTGAATATCCCACCATTCAGACCGTTGCAGTCTTTGGGCCTCGCGAAAAGGTCCGTCATCGCGTCAATCAGCGGTCTTGTTGCTGAGGGTGGCGATCAGAAGTCGCCTCATTCGCAGTCAGACTTTCTTGTTTACCAGCTTTTGTCTCAGCAGTTGGCAAAAATGCTGCAATCTTCTCCTCGAGTTTCTTTGCAAACATTCATGGTGAGCACGGTTGACTACGAGCTCCGATATATCAATCATTAATCTCGGCTTGTCTTAGGAACTCCTGATTTCGTATGAAGATCTCTTCATTGAGCGGTGTGCTCGCTGCGAACGAGTGTTATCGTCCGAAGGCCACGTTCCGCCCGTTGTCCGAGTTTACAGTCAAGACAAATGGGAACCTCGGCATATTGCTTGCAACCAATGATCGATCGTTTTCTGTAGTTCTCCTTTTGTATTGTAACACCCATGCAGATTCTTGGTTTTTCACCTTCAGAGGGCGAGTCCCGCGTCCCAATCTCAGTCCGCATCCGTTTCAATCCCCGGTATTCCTTTCAAGTTCACCTTCGTCTCGTCTTTGGCGATATCGCAGTCTCAACAGACGTTCACCCCCTTTCCGATGACGAGTGGCTACTCGAAGCCACCGCCCCTGACCGCGAGGATGCGGAAACAGTTCCGCTCACCATCCAGGTACTCGACGATGCAGGTACCATCCTCGACTCCCTTACTTTTGGCGACTTTGCCTATTGGATACCGAGCATGTTTTCCTTTTTTTGGTCCTCTCCGCTCTCTAAACATCTTTCAAGAACGCTCTCCAACGCCAGAAGACGCAACCTTCACTCTCCACCGCCGCGTCAGGGGCGATGCTCGGCTCTCACTCGAGATCATTACCCCGCTCAATTCAATGTGCAAAAACTGGGACCAGGCTGAGATTCGTGCAGGCCGTCGTCTTGTAAAGTTCAACAAGATCCAAGATGGCTATCGCCTTATCCTCACCTGTGAAGCTATCCGTCCACAAGACTTTGCCCAGCCCGATACCGTCATATCATGCATTTGTCGCGACGAAAATGCGTGCTACTACTTCACTTCTGTCGACGTCATCTATCTCCTTGAACAACTTACCAACGATGACTTCCCTGTCGAGGAGAAGAACAGGATTAGGCGCAATCTCGAGGCTTTCCGCCCTACCACAGTATCAAAAAACAAACCAGGCTACGAGTTATTCTTTCAGCGCATCATGAAATTTTCAGACCCAAAACCTCGCAACATCGAAAAAAACCTCAAGGTTTTTGAATGGGCTTTGTTAGGTCAGGCTTTGGAAAAGATTCTATCCAAATATGTGAGTTTCTCTTCCTGTGCATCTCATCTATCATCTATTATATCTTCAGTCCATCGTTTCACTGCCGACACTGCCGACAGTGTCTACTTTCCCTCCCATCGATGACATCAAGCCAATATAATATAGGTTGCACTTCTTCATCTGAGATATGTAGGTGGGTATCTAAATATGCCAACAATACAGTACCTAGGACATATAGGAACACATAACTAACGAGTAACTAAGCTACAGTAGGATAAAAAAATGCCAAAAATCAAGCTCCTCCTTTTCGGCCAAAACTCAAGCTGCCAAATCGCGAAATCCGACCTTTGATTGATCCGCCAAGCGAACCAAGGCTCCCCAAATTAGATGTTATAACAGACGCAGCAGATTGCTGAGTTGCCGATTGCGAGTGTGCAACCCCGTTGCCGACGTTCACAAACGAATTGTGCGGAGATTCACCTGATATGGAATCACTCCCGCCCACATCTGCAGGCGATGAAGACACTCCATTTATACCATGTCGGGCCAGATGAGCTAGATGTCTTTGCAGAGGTGTTTGCTGTTTCGACACCGGCGTTTCCGCGGCCGACGAAATGGGTGATTGTGGTGGTGGTGTCATCACTGGTCGTCCCAGCTGTAGTGGGGGGATAACGAAAGGTGCTTTCGTCGTTGAAGACGAGGACGCGCTTCTTTGAATCGATTGCTCGTATACGGAAGACTGAGACGGAAGCATATTGGTTCCTCTCAGCGAAGGTGATACCGTCATGGCATCTGAAATCCCCCCTTCCATAGCAAGTCGCCGAATTTCGTCCCGGAAATTCTTCCTGAAAAACTTTTCGAGTGTTTCATGGAAGGGTATAAATTCAGGTGGACAAAGGGCACCGTGTACCTTCAAGCAGCTGTCAATGACACGGACCTGTTCACCATATTAAGTCTCTGACTACTAGCGAAAACGAGTGAAACATGCCTGTTCATCAATCGCAGCCTTTAACTTCTCCACAAGATCGGCACGCTCTGGATGTCGCGCCACATAGTCAGGATTAAAAAATAGGGTTCTATAAGCTGATATCCCTTTGTCCTGGGGAGCGTCCACAGCGCTGTTGAGGCACATAGCCAAAGAATTGGTGGATACTTGCTGAGAGGTTTTTGCCAGAGCTTGGTATCTCAGATTGAGTGCATTAAGCTCCTTTGTTTTTGCCTCCACTTCGGTGAGAGCATGTTCCACCGGGGAGCTCTCGACCACGTCCACATTGATGACTTGGGAGCGGCGAAGGACAGTCGGAAATGTTTCTTCAGTTGCGTAGTACGTTTTCTCCAACCACTTCTCCTCGGTTAGGTCACGACCCGTCTTACGCACTTGTCGAGAAGAGCTGAAGAGATTAATGGCGCTGTGGTGCATGATTGAGTACTGAAACAGATTTCATAAAACACAAGCACCTGTGTTCGTAGTAAGTGCGAACGGCCAGAGGAACATCAGGCTGAGTGAAGAGAGGAAGGGTTCGATCAGGCTCGGGAGTAACCACAGTGCAGTGTATGTACTGGTCACTGCCAAAGCGGACATCGACCGAAGGTTCATCCGCTGACTTGTGCAACTGGGCCCCGGGATGTTTGTTCAACATTCGCTCACAAAAGGCTCCGAACTTTTCCCATTCATAGCCTCGATACTGTCACGAAATCAGAGATAGCAAAATGAAAGTAGCAAGGCATACAATGAATCGCCTGTCTCGAATGGCAACCGGGAAATTCCCGTAGAACGTGACAAGGTAATAATCTGGGTAATAACGTTGCTCGGTGATGATATGCTCCAGCAATGTAGCTTGATGCCGAAGGATTTCCGCAAGTCGGCCACTAAAAGAGACATTAGAAACGAAAAACCCAAGGAGTGCATACTAATTGAATGTTACTGCAGAGTGCTGGTGAGCAAGCTCCTTGCAAATCTCAATAGCTTTCTCCCATGCCTTCCCTTTCCCAAGGTAGTCGAGAATAAGAAGACAGAGGGTCTCTTTTCGATGGAACTGCGACTGCTGAGGTAGACCCATGTCTTCCATAGGCGGGACAAAAGAATTCAAATCCCACTGATGTAGATCTGAATGTAGCTTCAGAGTCAGAGCCGCTTCCACATAGTTCTGTGATTGGAGGTGCATCTGCATAAAACATTCGAGCAGGGCCAGGGGATATAGCAAAGGCTTACGTTGACAAGCTGGTGTACATATTTGATGTAGATCTCGTCACGACCTATTCGCCTGATAAAGTTCATGAGTCGAAGCTGAAGAAATCAGTTTGCAACAAAGAACTAAGGACACCCTACAGTGGCTATGACACGTTCATCTGCAAATTCTTCACCTTCGGGAAGCGCACGAACGCTCAAAAGAAGCTCCAAAAACAGTTCCACTGAATCGAGGAACAAACCAACACGTTCGCGTAATTGATCATCTACGTCAGCAGAAGATTCGAAAAGATGTCGAAGTGGCCCAACAAAAAAGGTTCCAGATAAATCGTCACCCTTGCTGTCCGACATGAAAAGAGAATCCAGCCTAGTGATGAGTTCATGTTCGATGCCTTCAAAATGACCAGATTGTTGGTACTCGGAAATGATCATGTTGTACAACATATGAACAGCATTATTCCGGAGCTGTTCATGGTGACTCAGACACAAGTTGACGACATGCCCGATCAACGAGTTCAGGTAAACTTGGTAGTTCTAATGCGGTGAGTACCGGAGAATATACCGTAGAATAAACTCACCTCATGACGCGGCTCGGCGGAGGTCGAGCTAGTGTCACTCCAGCCGAGAGCTTGCCAGAGGTTGAGCATGATCGAAGAGCCTTCCCCGCGAATATCTCCTGCTAGCCGCCAAACAGCACGTCGTTTCTGAGTGCATTCGAATCAGTCCCAATAGTCCATCACAGAATACGTACCTGAGGGCTGAACTCTTCGATAACCAACTGATCGGATGAAAGGAGTTTGAGCAGCATTGTGAATGCCTGCTTCCACAAGTTTACGGCAAAAGGAATCTCCGAGCGGGGAGATGGTATGAATTCTTTCTCCAATATAGTCGCCACTGGTTCCAGCATCCTGATGATGACTTTGTGGGCGAGAATATTTACATTAAGCCACGTTTTTGGAAATGCATCGTTGTTGAGAATAGAGGACGCAACTTGGAAGAACTGGGAAAGCAATGCGATAAATCTCTCGCGGCCTTCAATATCAAGGCTCGCTTCTAGAAAGTTAAGCACATGCTTTGTAGAGGAGGAAAGTATGAGCACGAGGAAAACAATGGCAGTTTCTCCAAGCCCAGGGTTAAAAATGTTATCCTGAGAAGAACCAGCCTGCTGTGGAAACTCCGGAATGTAAGCCAAAAGAGGGAATGGATAAGACTCAGGAAAGGTGACGGGTGAATAGGTCTTCGATGCAGCAGATAGACTGAGTTCCATGAGCTTCTGAGAAATGGGGTGCTGGTACTCCCGGTAAGACTCCAGGAGCCTGGGCAGTTCGAGTCGGACAAGAATTTCAAGTCCAATCCACCACGCACCTTGGTATCAGAGATAAAAGACTCTCTACGTTGTCTTGTTCTTGCCGTAGGGAATGCTTATCCTCTACGACAGAAGGGGAAACCAAGTTCTGCTGGAGTTTATCCAGCATCACTGCTACAATGGTAACACACAGACGGATACTCTCCAACCAGCTTAACCGGGCTGCATCACGGTTTGCATCGGTATCGTTTGTCTGGGTGTGAGTATACTCATCATATCGACCAAAATGCGGCTTTATCCACAAAACAACAGCCTCAACGAGAAGAGGTCTAGATTGGGAATGGTCGAACAAGAATCCTTTCACAATCTGCAGGTACATGATAAGCTTCCAAATAACAGTTTTGCCTTTGCCAACAGTCACAGAGTTGCTAGCGAATGTGGTGACAATTGAGACAAGGTCAACAGTAGAAAAAATTTTGGCAAGTTCGGGAAGAATCGAGGTAAAATGCTGGAGGGCAATGGTCTGCGTGCCGATGATTGACGGCGGAGATGACATAGACATCATGCGGGTTACTTCCGACAAGTGAGACCGCAGCTCGCGTTTAAAAGTCGCTTCGAGATGCTCGGCGGTTGCTCCCCCGCCCATACCGATTTCTTTAGCTTTCTGGAGCTCTCTAGACCGAACAATGAATCTGACAATATAGTGCCAGACTTTCAACGCCGCCCGAAGATGCGACGCTGTTTCGTTTGACGTGGGGCTTGCAACCAACCGGTTCATAGAATGCATGATATGCGACGATGCTGCGGCACAATTGAAGTGGTTTTCAATATAAACATCCAGCACCGGCTGAAAATTGCTGAATCTTCTATCTTGTACGATACCAAGGACGGTGACTAGAGCGTTGAAAACAAGATGGTCCATCTCACCACTCTGGTTGTTATTCGAGATCAGAATCCCGAACAACGAGTCAAAGATGTCGCGGAGGAACTTGACGATTTCGCCTTCACCTACAAACGTGAACTTAGTCAGAACAGTGGCGAGAAGTTCACGATCTGAGATTTTCTCCCAGTTCAGCAAGCTAAGTAGAACAGAGTTTTGAGTGAATCGCGTAGAGCATAATGAAGATCGGATTGTAAGCGTATCTCGCAGGGGAGGCGCGAGGCGCATCATGTCTGGATGTACCATGATCTGTTCTGGGCGTTGACCTGTAGATAGCCAAGGAGGACTGGTCAAGTACAATGCAGGACCAATTTGCCCCATTTTATCAGCTTTGAACATCACTAAGGTATGACTCCCATCCTCTACAAAGGCCCTTTTGTCGGGAAAGAGGGGTAGGAACGCAAAGGCAAACGGACGGTCAGGACCTTCGATGCCACTACGGTTATTGGTTCTTCGGTTTCGGAATGTAAAAAACAGGTGCCATTGCGGCATTCCCGAGAGAGGTAACTGGATCTTCAGGAGCTCTCCAAAAGTAGGTTCGCTACACCGTTGGAAAACCATCGAGTTGAATTGAGTTATCAATGGCTCACCACTACCTTGAGATATGGCCTTTTCAATGGCCTTTCCATCGTGATCACGGACTTCTACAGTGACCTGCACGTTATTACTTGAACTGCCCATGGGTCCACGTGTAAAGCCGGCTACATTACTCAAGCGACCACCGGACCCGTGTGTTGAAGTAAAATCGCCACACCAGAGCTTGACATAGAGCTCGTTTCGTACATCACCAGGAAAAACGACATCTGGAAAACCCAATCGCAAAGTCTGAGGAGTATCCTGCAGCAGCGAAGTGTTCTCCTTCACAATCGTTTCGCGGTCTCCACGGAAAATCTTGATAGAAACAGCCACCATCTCCGCTCTGGATAAAGCGTCGATGAAGGACTCAGTGTCTAGAAATATACACATACCTTGGAGATTTCTCAAACTCTTTGACATTGTTGCTGATAATATTCTGGTGGATCATTGAGAAAGAGACCTCATTGGTAGGGATATAGATAGGCATCTGATATTCACGGAGAGGGGTGACATCTGCCGGTTCTGCTGTCATTTTAGTGAGCTGAGTCAGTTCAAGGACTGCACAGCCAAATGGACGTCGAAAGTGCACAGGCGCATCTGCAGGCTGCGGTGCATTTCGACCATTGGTAGATTGGTTTGAATCAGCTCCACCATTACCGACGTCTCGATGAGATGCTTCTGAACGTCGACCCGACTCGGCAGGAGAGCTGGACTCGAATTTATTTGCAATTTTGAGGGCTCCGTTGCGAACAATTTGACATACCAAATAGATGGGGTCTTGTACATCGGATAGTGCGAGGTCAGCAAATAGTGTTCTGATACGACTCGACGGGTTACGCGCAAGGACACCATTATGATTGAGGATGACACAAAATTCCTCCGTGACAAACTGCGTACCCTGTTTACGGTACAAGGAGAGAAACAGTTCCGCAGTTTCGCCCGGTGAACATGGAGATGCGACGAATGCACGTAATTCAAGAAAAACGTGATAGAATTTGGCAGAAGTCGGCTTTAATGACGACAACGGACGAAAACCTGAGCGGATGCGAAACTTTTGATGAGGATGGAGTAAGTCGGGAAAGGCAGAGTTCGCGGGCGTAGGAAGCGGTCCTGATGCCATGTAATCTGAGCTAGCACCCAAGGAATGCAATTTGGAGGTACGTGTGTCATAGTTGACCGCCAGATAGGCTAATGATGCCTGCATGGCATACATACGAATCGCACTGACCCAACTTCTTGGGTCTACTTCGCCTTCGACATTGACAGTAGCAAGACCTCCCCACGTAGGATGGCGTACTATGATGTCAAGACCTTGTACAATATTACCACTGACCAGTCTTGTAACGCAGTCGCGTCGCATGTTGACAGTTTCTTCAGCACTGAGTGTTTGGGCCAGAAGCTGTCGGCGGCCAAGATGTAGGGCTTCAATGTGTTCTCTGACGACAAGAAATAGTCTGTAATCACGTCTAGCCAGATACTGAAACATGAGAGTATGCCACTCTCTGAGAGCAGAAGCAATCTCGTCGATTATGGGTTGTGTTACACCCGAAGCAGTGTCATCACCAGATTTGAGTGAAGGACGTGGTGGCAGGGGCTTCATCATGCGCGAGTCGGCAGGAGATGAAGATCGCAAACTGGCAGAGTATACAGGGGGACCCATCCGAGAAAGACTGGCCTGGTCGGGTGGGGGACCGAGCCGAAATGATTTGCGGCTGGCAGAAGCGAGAGTATCAAAATCCTCGTCCTCTTCCTTGAGCGTGTCCATGCCTGTGTGTCGAAACTGACCCAAGGTATCAAGCGACGTGATACTTCCATGGCTGCTGCCATGTAAGAGACCGCTACCATTTGCATAGTTAGGAAGACGGCCTTCTGCATCTGAAAGCTCGTCGCGAGTATATATATGTGATGCTGGAAAAATCCCGATGAATACTTGTTGCGGTTCTTCAGTTTTTGGTGGAGCCTTTGCAGCAGATGCATCGCCTGAAAGGGCCCAAGTAACGGAGGGCCTACGCGTGGTGCAGACAACATAACTGAAGAACGGTCATGGATTAACAGTGATTGAATGACTTGGACCGACCCTCTATACCAAATGCCATCTACTTCCTTGGCTTTTGGAGTGTATTTTTCAAAAGCATAGACCTCGTCTCCAACTTCAAGAGAAACCACGTCTCTGTAAACAAAATGATCCTCCGTCGATACCTCTGTTACGCTCGAGAGTCTATGGTTCCGATTAGACCATCTCGTGTCACGACGAGAAGGAGTTAAAGGATGCACGGCGTAGCCATACAGAATGAACGGCAGAGGTTCCCACATAATGACATAAATAAATACAAACTCAGTAATGAACTCAATCATTGACCGTATTTCGCGCAACGCGAAGCATATCAAAGAAGCTGCAGAAGCAAACTCGTCTGTTGGCCCATTCACCCGTGCTTTGCTCCTTACTGACCTTGGCGACCTCATTCGCGACATCCACCCCTCCGAGCTTGGCTTATTCACCGTCCAGAATGAGAAGGAGCCACAGGTTGCCCGTGTACAGTTCCATGGAGCCACTCCTTTGCGAAAACAATCAATAAGACGTGACGACGGTTATAAATCCAAAGATTATCATCCAGAGATCTACGCTCAGGCCGCTCTCAGTTATATCGAACGCTTGTTAGCTTATTATACGCCTTCTTGATTGCCTCTCATTATTCCCAGTGAGTCTATTAGACGCATGCCGCGCGCGTGTTCCCAAGTGCTGGCTATGCTAGACCGACTCAAACTTGTCCGGGAAAATATTCAGATACTGCAACAAACTCTTCAACAGATGCAAGCAACCGATGGTCCTTCTCTCAAACCGCAGATAGATAGTGAAGAGGCTCAAATAAATGACTTACAAGCACAGATAGCCAAGCTGAATGAACGCGTCCGTCCACATCTCTGCCCAGTAAACTATGCTTATATTTTCCATTCAGAGAGCACGCATTACGGAGCGGACAGAAGCAACAAAAGATCAGGACTCCTCTTCACTTCCGCTGACTCCTATGAAAGGGTTGCCTGATGACGGAGAGTGGAATTCTCCCGGTGCTCCGGCGCGAATCCTCCATTTTACAGATTCTCTCCTGATAAACGAGTCCGTTGACCTTGGAGATGTCTCTATGATTTCAATGTCAGCCAGTTCCACTCATGGGCGTACCTTTCATGAGGGTGATTTCAGCCCGGACCAGGTTGACGATGACACTATCGTGCCTACCAAAGACCCATCCACTCCTCCTTCCGGACTTCCTGTTGTTCAGCCCACACCATCTCAGATTACGGTTGTGTCAACACCGAAGTTGAAAATCAATGCCGAAGTTGAGCGTATTGCAGTATCTTGTTTTTCCAACTTCATTGCCCGCTCTGATTTTTGCTTCAGGCAAAGATCTGGGCTAGTATCGGAGACTTGATAAAGCCTGGCCATGGATATGATCTTTCTGGAGCTGGTAACAAACCACCTCGCGCAAAGCAGACCATGTCTGTGCGATCCTCATGTCCATGTTCACCATAAAGTCTCAACTTATTGTAGTGAATATCTGCAATCTGTGGCGGCTTTAACCCCTGTTCCACAATCTCCAACCTATTCAAGTACAAATACTTCCCAGCTAACAACCAGCCCTTCGTCTCCATCTGCCCAGCAAATACTGATTGCGCAATTATTAGTATCATTATTGTCGTCTCCACATTTTACAATGCCTCTCAATGATCTCAAGACAATTCTGGCCCAAAAAACAGGAGCAGAGCCAAACCTCAACCTTCCTCAAGGCACAACAAAAGTTTTATATGCTTGCGTGGCTAAAAGACTCGTGACCATCGACAGAGGCGGAGGAAAGCAGATCGTCAAATTTGACCTTTGATCGAGAGCAAGGGTATATTTTTGTTAACTTTGGCGTATACCAATACAGATATTTACCCATCCGTCAGCTCCTGGCATACATGCCCCCAACCAAGCCATCTCGGATTCTAAAGGTGCAACGACACCTTGTATCAGAGGATACGCCAATTCCGGTACTGGTCCAGGCTGCGGGTTTGGATTTGTTCGTGAAGGTGGTGGAGGGGGCGGACGCGCAGGAAACAGTAACGGAAGATGAGTTTCTAGAAAGTGCGCCAATGTATGTGGGGTCTCTGGACTGCTATAAGCAAAGGAAATGGTTTATGCACAGACCAACCATCATCAAGCAACGGCGGAACCAAGTCCTGGATAACGGGGCCGTCTGGAAGGTATATCCTAACAGGCACGCTCCTTACAGTATACGCTCCGTCGCGATCAGTAGGACCTTGAGGGTCGGCAGACGGAGGTCGAGTGTGCATAGATGCGGAGGACGGAGGGGGTCCTGGAGATTGAGAACGTGTAGGTCCCGAAGTCGGCGTCACTTTGGCTGCTACGCGCCAATAATCGTCAAAATTATCTGATTAACCTCATAAGCCTTTCAGAACTTCAACAGCATAAAACTGACGCTCTTTGATTCCTTCCCATATTCCGTCTTGATCCTGCTTTCTGAGTCCTGTCATACGTTTTGTATTTCCCCAGCGAAGGAAATCAGCTTCTTTAAGCTGACCCATAAAAGCTTGTTTGCAAGCCTCTACGGAAGGAGACAGAAGGAGCTTATCGTTTGGTGGTGAAGCAAGGTGCAGAGTCAATCGCAGAGGAGCGACTTGCTGAGACCTGGACGAGGACGGCTTCAGTGACGCTGAGATCGTGTGATTATCGTATACTAAGCCAATTGGCCAATGCCTATAACGCATTAACTGTGTGTCAGTAGTGAGCAAGTCGCCTACCATTTCACGAGCGTACCCTCTGCTGTCTCGAACCACCAATCCTCATCTCGCAGATCTCTTGCAGCAGTCTCATCAAACACCAGATCCATAAAGAATTTGCGAATTTCTGGCATTAAAAGGGGCAAATAACTAACCCTTGGAGCCTGCATGAAGTAGCATTCAAGGCCTCGATCTGAATTTGCAGGAAGTTCCTTGGGGTCGACTCGAATTTCAAGCGGAACGGTGCCATCCCATGTTAGCCGGCGGAATAAAGTAGTGTGGTAGTCGGTGACGCGGTCCTTGGACGAAAAAGGTGCTGGAGCTCTCGTTGTGCCATAGGCAGACATGCTGCAGTTCACGTGATCTTCGAGCTTTACTAGTGATACCATGGCCATTCCCCTTTACAAGCCTTCAATATCTCGTTCTGGTCCTCTCAATGGTTTCAGACACTATATTAACAGAAAACATGCTTTGGACCTGATTACCTACAATGATATCCACCACTACTCTGTTGAGAACTACGATTTCTGGCAAGATCTCTGGGAGTACATCGGGATCACTTACTCTGTGCCTCCTAAACAAGTCCGTCTGCAGGCTGGTATCCACTCTGCTGATGCTTGCGATCAGGTTGTAGCAAAAGGCTCTTTAGATCATAATCTATCTTGGTTTCCTGGTGCCCGATTGAACTATGCGGAGAATCTCCTTGTCCGCAACGATGACACTATCGCCTGTACCGCAATAAACGAGTATCGAGTCCTCAAGGATTATTCGTATCGGCAGCTACGTCAGATGGTAGCCGAAATGGCAGCTGCAATGCGTGTGAGTGGTTTACAGCCAAAAGATCGAATTGCAGGTCGGCATAGAGCAAAACCCTTGTACTTGGGAAAGTCTGATGATGATAACTAGCTGTCATCACAAACTCTATTACTGCTGTTGTGATCTCACTAGCCAGTGCAAGTATCGGCAGCATACTGAGCTGCTCTGCACCTGACATGGGCCTAAAGGTATCCGCTGTGTCGTTTCTTGTCTTTCAATGATTATTCGGAAAGGGCATCCTAGACAGGTACCTGCAGATACAACCAAAAATCATTTTTGTGGAAACCGAGGTGTCTTACGGTGGAAAAGTCATCCATTTGACTTCTAAGGCTGCACAAATCATCAAATACCTGACACAGGATGGACTTCGTATTGGTGTTCTACTCCCTAGTGCTGTGACCTGTAAAGAAGCCACCCTTGACATACCCAACAGGTGGGGTGATAGCCCATCTGACTCGCTGTTCAACTTTCACAACATCTTAGCATAACCTTATCTCGCTTTCTCGCCTTCGGAGATGGCAAGCCCTTGGTTTTTGAACAGTTTCCGTTTGAACATCCGTTGTGCATTCTCTATTCTTCAGGTGAATACTACATTTTTCTTTTTCTATTTCAATATTTATCTACATAGGTACAACTGGCCCACCGAAGTGCATTGTCCACTCTGCCGGGGTAAGTCGAGCTGATTTCCCACTGCATGAATCATACCTTATCAGGGCATACTGCTGCAAACCATGAAAGAGGTCGCATTTTTTTTTGGTTCCAATCGACACGACACATATTTCCAATATACGACTGTATGTCTCTTGAAAGTTGACGCAAGTTTTTATCATATCACAGACTGGCTGGATGATGTGGACATTGATGTTGGGTGTTCTGGCGTGGGGGTCTCGTTTGATCCTCTACGATGGATCCCCCTCCTATCCAGACAATGCATCATTTCTATGTTTGATCCACGACCAAAAGTCAGTGCGAGTCATTTGCTACTCACAGCGCTGTCTTAACATGAAAATAGAGTTTCTATTCTCAGCACGAGCCCTCGATTTCTAGCTGATATGCGCGAACGGGGAGTACAGCCCAGTATTAAGCTACTTATCTCAGACATGGACTTGCTGAACCACTTTGCCAGAGAATGTCGCGCCTTTCACAGCCTTGCATACTATCATTCTCGGAGGAGCCCCATTGACTGCAACACTTCATCGATGGGCTTTCGATGCGTTCGGACCCGAGATTCGCATCGCCATCGGCATGGGAGGAACTGATATATGTTCTGCATGTGGGTCTTCTTTGTTGGCGCGTTAAATGTTTGCAATGATCATTTGTCCCCTAGTTATCATTACACCTCCTACTGTTGCTATCTACGCCGGAGGTACGACTACCTTGAGGGTGAAGTGTATATTCTACTATCTCATCTGATAACAGAGATCTCTGCTAAGAACTTAGGGATCAAGGTAGAGGTCTTCGACGAAGCCGGAAGGAACATTGAAGGGACGGGAGAACCAGGCGAACTGGTGTGTACGCGACCACATCCCACTATTCCGCTCTATTTCTGGGGAGATAAAGAGGGCAATTTGCTAAAGAAGACATACTTTGACAAGTATCCTGGTCAGTTAATCAAGCTGTCTAGACTACTACAAGAGGATTCGATCTCCACCAGGGATTTGGAAACAAGGAGACTTCGTCTCAGTCAATCCAAAAACAAAAGGATTTTATGTTCTCGGTCGAAGGTGCGCTAGATCCAAAGTTTTTATCAGTTTAAACTTTTGCTTTAAAGTGACGGCGTTCTCAACCCGAAGGGAATACGCTTCGGTTCCGCCGAGATATATTCTGTACTGGAACAGTTCTCTTTGTCGATAGATGATTCTATCTGTGTTGGACAACGAAGTGCTCGGAACGGCGAGGAACGCGTCATTCTTTTCCTGAAAATACGTCCTGGTCGCAAGTTTACGAAGGAATTAGTATCGGATATCAAAACAGCGATACGCGTAGGCTTGAGTGCACGACATGTTCCAGACATTATTACCGAAGTCAAAGATATTCCGGTGAGTTTATATCTGCTTGTCGATGCTGGGCTAATATTTCAGTACACTGCCAACGGTAAAAAGATGGAGGTTGCAGTCAAGCAGATCATATCAGGTTCCAAACCCACTCCCAGTGGTGCTATCGGTAATGCGGAGTCACTACAAGAGTACTACCGGTTCTTTACTTGCTTTAAACTGTAATATGTACCTTACTCACAAGCTGCAACACCGCAAGAAACTGAGAGCTTAATGTCTGTTGCTCAGTACTCTGCACCAGGTTCATCAACAAGTCAGCTGCCTTTAAGTTAGTGCCCAATTGCAAGTTTACATACAATGGGAACACATGTGACCGTTCAAGGCGCGTAAATAACCAACAACAATACGTGCCTTTCAACTTTGACCTCATTGGGTTTTTCTTTCTTGTAAGCTACGACTAACGTCGATGGCCACCGTCAGCAGATACCCTCTCATAAATCGGCACCAGTCTAATCAGCCCAAATCGAACCACCTTTTGCTGGGTAGCAAGCGCCCACATTCTCCTGAAACGACTGAGAATGGAATCCAGAAACGAATCCGCACAGCAGACACGAATACGACTGTGGCAAGCGGTCGCGACAAACGAAAGGAGCAGAGGCAACTGGAAAGGGAAGCCAAAGAGGCCAACTTCAGGGACAAGTATACTCGCGCATTCCCCAATTGGGTCTTTTACTTTGACACGGACAACATTGGTCCTGAAGTCGAGGTGCTGTCTCTTGAACAAAGTGTTGAACAACTCGGCGGGGTAAGTGGCACCTCGATGTGAATCCAGTGACTTGAAAAGGTATATCAGACTATTGAAGAGTTTTTCTCGAAAGCAGTGACCCATCTCATTTCTAACAAAGCGGATCTAAATGATGCCGACAAAGAGAACATGAATAAAGTCAAGACTGGAGTGAAGAGCTCGCTTAAGATGACTAAGGCTCGGTTCGTATTCTACACTGAAATAAGACTGTGAGGCTAATACTTCGCTAGGGCGGAAGGTGGACCTGACCTGATTGAGAAGGCTCGAAATTTCGGAATCAAAATTTGGACTACAGAAAAGTTGGCCAGCGTCACTTCACGTTGTCTAGCTACAACTGCACTGCCCCCAACTTCCAATACGTCCACCCGTTCCTTGACACTCCTTCTCGAGTCTGAGCGCATCCATGGTACTAGCGAGCGCGACCCTACTCAAAAGAGGCATGACTTTCATTACTTCACGAAGGGAAGCTACTTTGTGTTGGTGGAAGACATGTACCAGGAACTTGCCACAATTGTCGTGCAAGAATATTCTCATCCCAAGTCCGGTGTGAAGGTGACTTGGCCAGTACTACATTGTGACCCTCGTTCAAGGGGCCCCTTCATTGAATTTGATGACAAGGAAAAGAGGCGATGGGAAAAGACCCAACAGGCAGAGAAGGATAAGGCACAAGAGCGAAAAGAGGAGATTCAAAAGCGACTGGAAACCATCCGGAGGAAGGCTCAGGAGCAAGCCAGTCAGCAGAAAGGCGATCTCAGGCGCTCAGTGTCGCTGGGCAATCTCCATCGAAAAGCCTTACCTGATTGGGAATGTGACGACCTCGCTATGCAGGATGATTTTACCAATGCATCTGGATACGTTATATCCGGAACAGGGGAGTACGTTGCCGCATCAGGAAACAGTGTCTCCATCACTTCTGCTGCTGGTACGACTTCTAACGCTGGCTACAGTTCCAGATCATTTCAGTTGCCGCCCACCCTACAGTCTCGTTTGGAGGTAATAACTTCTCGCAAACCAGCTGCCGGGAAAGGTCAGAAAGGAAGTATGGGCCCTCCGGCTGCATTGCCGGACAAGCGGGGAGTGCTGAAGAAAAGTCGTAGTACCAACTCGCTGCGCCTACCGAAGAGAGAGGAAGGCAGTAAACCCGGATATTGTGAGAGCTGTCGCATCAAGTTTGACGCATTTAAGGAGGTGAGTCCTTCATTGATAGATACGCCAATTGTAGACCTCTCCTCTTTAGCACATAAACAGCAGACGGCATCGCAAATTTGCTGAGAACGACGCTAATTTCGTTCAGCTCGATTGCGTGCTCTCCCGTGTAAGACGCAGAACGATTCAGGAAATGGAAGAGGATCGCATCTTGTTTTGATGCCTTGGATAATTGAATGTTTCGGATTCCAAAATCTTTCTTGTTTAGCAATGTAGTATACACTCCATGAAACCATGCACTCCTACGAATATTGACTCAAGATGTGATTGTTACTGTTAGCAAGGTTGTAATCCCGTCAGTTGCGATACCTAGTATAATAAGAACAGTATGGGAGATGAGGACAGAAATACCATGGTTGACACTATTTGCGTTCATGAGTACTAGGCAGCAAATGTGAGGAACCACCTACCCTTGAGACCCGGGAGCGAGAAGGCCGGTCAAGTTTTGCGCAGTAGTCTGATAGTTAACACCGTCGAAGCTAGTTGTTCCTATGGCATTGGCTACGAATAGGTCTCGACCTAAGCTGAATGAGAAAAGCATGGCGTAAAGGTCAATTTGTCACCAATATCATAACCGTTCGGAACAATGTCATGGCTCTCTTCTAAATCCTAGGTTGTAAGATCAGTTGACAGATCCTTGTTGCGGGATGAGATGAACCTCTTCCTGTGAAACACTTCAAGATTATGTGAGAACTGGTCCCCAAGCATAGACGTCACTCACGCAAGGAACAGTGCACCGGAATCAGCAAGGGAACCGTTCTGACGGAAGACACGGAAGTGATTGCCTCCAATAAGGCTCTCGAGGCATGTCCCTAGCCCGGAGTTACCAAAATCCTGTCGCAATTCCAACTAAGGACATGTCAGCACGAAAGCAGTAGAGATGACAACTACTTGCTGTCTCATTGACTGGGCCGTTTCCGTCTCCAAGATTCGCAGCCTGAGGAGCACCTGAGGAAAGTTCGGTGCATAGGGGTTGCAGCGTTGAAGTCCTTACCGATATGGATGCCCAGACATTCGGTGGAGCTGATGAAATAAAGCCAAGAGCAAAGTGTTTCCGTAAATTCTTACAACCCGATAGCTCTAGCAAAGTTGATGATTCCATCGACGGTGAGAACAGGTGAAGAGCTGAGACCGGAGACGATAACCTGGATGAAAGTAACGTTGACCTGACATTTCAGAGATCCGAGGGCTTACATTCATAGGTTCACCGAGATCAGGACTGACTATGGAAACGATGTAAGTGTCCGACGTGAAGAATGATTTAATACCTATGTCGAGCATTGATCCACCATTGAGAGTCGGATTGAAAAAAGCAACGTCGGCGGCTAACGCGACGGGAAGAGAAAGAATAGCTAAGAGAGCAAACATGGTCGGCAAAGCTGTTGCATCCTGCAAGCATATAGGGTTATAAGAGCAAACGAAGGACCATATGCACAACGCCCACGTGGTATGGTCGTCCAGACGGCAATTGGGTATTCATCAAACGTGCTGCCAATCCAAAAGCCTCGCTTCTATAAATTCGTAGCTCTCTTGTCCACGCTGTTCTCGACTAGAATAGCAACGTTGGGCTATCCAAGTATAAAAATGCCGTCTCGTGGCAAATTCTTTGCTGCCGGAGCCCACGCTGAACGCAGAGTGGATGCTCAATATGACCGTTTCAGACGAGGTTGCGAGAGAGGTTAAAATCACACGTTGATCAAGTTGAATTGGCTGAAAGACAGAATCATACGATACAAGGTCACGATATCAGCTCGAAGCTTGCGAACGCAAGATCGTAGCCACCGAACTCGTAATTGATCTTGTCAGTTCTTTTGTAGCCTCCGCGGGGTACCAGTCCATTCGTAACGCAAGGTGGGTCGTCAACCAAGGCTGCCTTGAATGCCTTTTGAGCAGCCTCTACTGCAGCTTCTTCCCCAGCGCCTGCTCCTTCCTGGCTGGATATGAAGAGTGTGAGGGACAGTCGACCCGGTTGGAAGATTGACACGACTCGCTGAATGAGGGTCTTTAAGTCTGGTATCATTGCGGCACCAGATGGAGAGAGAGGGACATTGCATTCGAAACTGGCGTAGGACCATCCTTCCTCTGGAGTAACATGAATCGTATAATAGCCCTCCGAGGTCAAGATGACATCAGGATCTTCACCCCATCTAATCAAGGCATTTGAGGAGTAGCCACAAGGGGAGAAAGAATATGCGTCGAGAGCTGTGAGGGAAGGAGGGAATATATCAACAATTCCCGAAGTCAATGAGACATGATGAGCACGACTAGCAGGGGTCTCAGATGGCGAGAGGATGGTGGACGAAAACGGCTCTCTGGCTGTCTGTGACAGATCGCTCATGAGAATCTCGATCGTGTAATCTGGAAGGCTATCCTTCGGAGACCTTGGGATGGTTTCGCTGCTGTCCGTGGGACTAGTCATGTATAAAAGCCAGTGATCTCCGTTCATCTTGCCAACAGTATATGCAGCACCATCCTGGAATATGTTGTCCAGAAATTCGACTTCATACTTCCAATCGCGATGGGGGCCTTGCTGGCGATCAGGAAACATGAAGGATTTCCTAGAATAGAAACAGCGATAAACAGTATGCAGATTTGCATACGTAGAGGCTATTTCAAGAATACGGGGTAGACCAAGGAGATTAAGAGTAGTCCCACAAGTTTTTAGGATGAGACGATGGGGAGAAATGAAGAGGGACGACTCGCTTCAATGGATTGAGGACATCACGACTGCCTGCACTGATGACCTACCTGAGCAGATACGCGTCCATCTCCAGACCTTGAATTGTACTCAAGACCTTGCAGCGGACGGTCTTGAGCATTTCTTCCCAGATAATGGGGTCTATTTTTCTTAAACCGGCCCTGTTAGAGCCGGCATCTGGGACGTCTGCTGCTGAAGGTGCAAACCAGATTTCCAGCAGCTTTTCTGGACCCTCGAAGGGTGAAGACGTGGGGTCATCGGTCATTTAAATTGTCGATGCTATCGGCAGCCAACGATGAAGCACATACGATGTAACGTTTTGGAACACAACTGTAAACAATCTGCACCATGATCCTGCTCGAGTCTCACAATGTCATAATTCAGACGACCCTCAATGAAAAGCTCATCAAGTATCCATCCCCGCTCAATTTCATTCCATCTTATTGATCTGCAGGCCATCTTCGCTCGACGTCTCCTTCGTCGACTATGACGGTGTCAGATTCCGAATGTCGACCTCAGAGCGCAAAACTACCCTTTTACTATCCATGCATATTCGTTGCTGGGACGAGCTCGTCAGGTACGGGGCTCTGTCCATTTTGCAGCGCGAGTACGGCTCTCTGCTCCAAGCTCAGCCCGAGGACGACCATCATGTCAGTCTGCTCATCGATCTAGACAAGGTCCCAACCGGTCCAGGTGAGAGTCTGTGCGCCGTTTGAGCGTCCATTAAAGTTCCATTTTTCAGAGGAGCGCGAAGCTTTTGTCATGTCTATTGCTCTGTTCAAGCGTAACGCTCTTGCTGCGCCCTTTGAGAGGGCGTTTCAAGCACAGAAGCAGCTGGAAACATCTGGTTCTTCTCCGGGCGAGCTTATGGAGATTCACTATCGTGATGAAGAGGCTATCTACATCCAAGCATCTCCTGATCGTGTAACTGTCATATTCTCGACCGTCTTTCGAGACGAGACCGACAGAATATTCGGCAAAGTCTTCTTACAGGTCTTTCTACTCGATGTCTTTCCTCAAGGCTGATCTTGTCTGCAGGAATTTGTTGATGCAAGACGTCAACCATCTATACAGAACGCCCCGCAAGTCCTCTATTCCAATCGTGATCCTCCTCTGGAAATCCGCCACCTTTCCAATCTTCGCAACACAGAAGACACTGGATATGTCACCTTCGTCCTCTTCCCTCGTCACTTTACCAATCCAACTGTCGCAGCTGCAACCATATCTCATGTGCAGCTTTTCCGTGATTATTTACATTACCATATCAAGTGTTCGAAAGCGTACATGCATTCCAGAATGAGACATCGCGTTGCCGAGTTCCAGAAGATATTGAACAGGGCCAAGACTGAAGTGGCGACGACCGAAAGGAAGACTGTTAGGTTGGTTCACCTTCTCGCTCTATTGACAAGTGCTAACAGGCTGCAGTGGGCGGACTCTGGTCAGTCGTTGATGTAAGTAGTGTACAAGTGTATGATACATCGAGTAATGAAGACGGCACGTGGTTTTATAAATTTTGACCAAGAATGCTTCGTCGCTTTTTCAGAGTTCCAATGCTGAGGACTGTTGTTCCTCGGGTGACCGCTCCTTTACTACCAGTTTCAAGGAGTACATTGACGAATGCCCCCCGAGTGACCTCTGCCCGTCTCTTCTCCCATTTTCCTGCACGGCTCGAGTCTGCGTCATCGTCGGCATCGTCGGAGAGCCATCCACCTGAGAGTCTATCACAACGACTCAAGCATTTAATCAAGTCTTATGGCTGGTATACGTTAGGAGTATACCTGATACTTTCTGCACTCGACTTTGGCGTTGCATTTGCAGCCATCAATCTCATTGGTGCTCAGCAAGTGTCGCAGATTGCCAACTCTGTGAAGCAGGTTGTACATGACACAATTCATTCAAAACCACCAGAACCAGGCCGGGAAGAACTGGATTCTCCGTCGAACGGCTATGGCGGCGGTAATGAGGGCCTGTATGCAATGCTAGTTCTGGCATATACAGTGCACAAGACCCTTTTTGTGCCCGTGCGTGTAGGTCTGACCGCTTGGTTGACACCGAGACTGGTTGGCTGGTTGAGACAACGAAACTGGGTGGGCGGTGCTGGGACACGACGTGCGGCAACGGAGATCAGGCAGAAATTGCGGAGCAGAAGTAGCAACAAAGATGTGAGTCTCGCTTCACAAGAAAACAATTGATTCATCTTTCCACCAGTAATATTACATTCCATGTAATCGTATTCAAGAGCTGGAAGAGGGAGGTGCCTCGGTTTCTGTGTCAAGTCAGCTGTGCGGACCGAAAATTGAAACGACCTACCCTGAAGAATGCCTTCTTGAACGAGCTGTTCTGCAGGAGGTCGTTTTGCCAAAGCACTGTCTAGTTTATCCTTCATAGGTTTGTCATACGAGACCGATTTGCAAAAGTGGTATTGCTGACCTCGAGTTGCGAGCGCTGCAACTTTGCTTTGGTAGCTGCCAATGCTGGTGCGACCTTGGAGTCTGTTGCAGATTATGAACAACGTGGACTTTTGACCGACATTCATAGACTCGCCTTTGAGAATGTTACGCTCAACAAGCTCATCTCGATCGGGGCGTTCTTTCAAGCGCTTCTCGAGCTTTGCGGCGGTTTCTTGATCGATGGATGGCTGGCGGGCTGGATGGGTAGGGCGATCGGCTGAAAACGCTCGCAAACTTCAGGTGTTTAACGCTGCATTCTGAAACATACACATTTCGATGATCGTTGTTCAAGTACAAGGCTAGTAGCTGTCACGTGTAGTCCTCCTCTTTGCTGCAAGTACGAGCTCCCGAACCTCGCTAATGTTCTCCCTCACTCTCGCAACCTGCTCCGCGACATCCATTTCAAACTTGTCCAGGAGATCAAGCAGTATAGTGATTGTTTCTGAGACCGGTAGTGCAGGCAGTGGCTTCTCGATTGGCGATGACACGTCAAGACAACAGAAATACTCGCAGCTTGTAAGAAATGGTGATTGAGAGATTTCGACTGAAATATGCGGCTGAGGCATTATTATGATTGTGCACAAGTGCAAAGTCACGTGTACACTTAACATTATAATGCTGGCCAGGCGTGCATTGCCATTAGGACGCAAGGCGCAGCTGTTTGCATCGAGCAGTAGGCGATTTAACCATCACATCCAGCACGAGAACACGGCGGAGTATCCGAAGGAGCCAGGTGCCTCAATTTACAGCTGAGATGGGCTTGAAATTGAGTATTTAATAGGATTTGCGACTCGAACATGGGGCAAGGCCGTCCTGCTCGCTGCTGTGGCTGTTGCAGCATATAAATATGCACCCGAACGGGGCCCAGACGTGTACTTGACCCGATGGCTCGAGTTATACACAACGCCCGCAGAGCGTTGGCTTGAACTCAACGCCCAGCACACTCTGCTCTCCAAGGAGTCTTTACAGACAAATCTCGTGCTTTCTTCTGCCCAGAGATCCGTCGTTCATCGATTCCAGTTCCCTCAGTCAGTCATCGTCCATCGCCCACGTGCAACTACTAACAGTCCTTACAGAGCCTTCGAGAACAAGTCGCCTTACAAGCGCGCCGTTGGTATGGACGTGGACATGAGCGATGTAAAAGTCAAGCAGTAGCTAGATGTTCTTTTGTAGTTCAACGATCAACGATGGCAGTCACATGCACAGTTGAACCTTTGCCATGATCTTCCTCGTTGCAGTTGGGTTACTGTTCAGTCGTGTCGCCGATGCCACCCTGCCCCTTGTCGACTTTGACAGAATGGGCAAGGTCGGTCTCGCTGGTTCATTCGCTGGACTCGACTTGTTCTCTAACTCTTCGCCCACCTATGACCCAACAACGTCCACACTCCTTCTTAGGTCAGATACTGGCTCCCTTTCTCGTATTGGTTCCACAAATCAAGGCGGTCACATAGCTGCAGGATGTGGTATAAGCGACGTATTTTATTTCGCAGGTCTATTCTCTTCGATCGACGCGATTTCAGCCAATAACATCGCCTCTTATACATCCTCTTCAAATTCACTTGCTTCACTGGGTTCAAACGGTCCAAACGGACAAATAGATGCTGTCTTCTGCGATGCCCAAAACAACAAGGTTTGGGTTGGAGGTAATTTTACTTCTCCCGGCCCTTCAGTTGCTATATGGGATGTCAAGGCCAGTTCCTGGTCTGCTGCTCCATTCGTCGGTCTTTCCGATGCTAGTTCACGCGTCCAGTCTATTACAACCAATACCTCCGCTACAAGCCTATTTTTTGCTGGTTCCTTCATCGTTTCCTTTCAAGGAACAGGTCAGCCCTTGAATGACTCAAACAATCCCAACGTCCCATTCTCAGCGGGTGCCACCCCGTTTTCCTCTTCTTTGGTACCTATACCCTTGAACAGCGCTGAAATCCAAGTTCAGGGCTCACCCTCCTCCTCTGATCCTCAGTTTAGTAATATCAGTAGTATTCTATGTCCTTCAGGGCCCGATGGTCCTGGAAACACCTGGTTCACTGAAGGCGCAGACACGGCTTTGATCAACGTACGCACTTTTGCTTCTTTGTCAGCTAGCGGTGTTCGTCTGGGAAATACGTTTGTAGGCAACCATGGCACCACCGGTTTTAGGTGAGAACCAATACCCATTATCTCCCCGTGACGCTCACCAGTGCTCAGCGTCACAACCATCCCTGACAACACCGTTCAGATTTTGAAATACATCGACAGTTCGGGCCAAAATCAGACCTGCACTGATCCATGTCCTCTTTCAACCGACTCCACTCTTCTGTACCAGGATTTTTTGTTTGTCAATCAGCCGCTGTCCATCACAGGAGTGCAGATTAAACTCTCCGAATGGGTTGGCGAAGGGCCTGGACTACACATTCTGCAGCTGCTGTCTTCAGGAGCCTTTGCTTCTGCCATTGGCGCAGATAACGGTCAGTCTTGTTTTGCACCGAACCCTTCCAATACGACCCAAACGGGTCAGTGGGTTGCCAAGGTTGCCAACACCAACATCTCTGGCACCACTCAGACTGTCCTCGTATCCACGGTCAACGTCAGTACCTCCCCGTCCGATGGCCCAAGTTTTACGTGGATGCCATACGTGTCTGCTTCTGGGGATTACATCGTCAACTTGCTAGTCCCTGGTTGTACCGATTTGCAAGATTGCGCACTGCGAACATCTGTCAATGTGACAGTATTCCCTGGTAATGGTCTGGGTCCCACAGTTACAACCGTTCCACAGACTAATACTCAAGACGCGTCCATTCCAATTTACACCGGACCCATCGTGCCCTCCTCTCCAGGCTTTGTCACAACAGTCGTCATGAATCTGGCACACCAACCTGAAGGAGCCGGTCAGAATGGAAATTTTGAGCTAGTCGCAGATCGTGTGCAGCTCATTTTGACCTCTGCAAATGTCTCTGCGTCCGACTCGGCAGGATCCGGCGGTCAATCTAGTGCGTCCGGCAGGAGCTCGTTCGGCTTTTTCGAATGGCCTCTGGCATCATCAGATATCGACGCAACCAAGCTTATCCTCAATACCTCAGAAACGTCGTCTGATGCAGTCGGGATCAGTCTTCTCGATGCACTAGGTGGCGTTTCCAGCTTGTCTACCTTAACTGTTATAGCTTCAGTAGCGCATCACGCCTCTGGTGCAATCTTTGTTGCAGGAAATTGGTCCTTGGCTTCAGGCCCTGCCTCGGGTTCCAAAAACATTGCCGTGTTCCGCAACGGTGGCATCGTCACCTTGGCTGGGAGTGGCTTGAATGCTGCAGTTCTCTCCATGGCAATCGATGGCAACAATCTTTTCGTTGGTGGATCCTTCGATGATACTGTGGCGGCATCAATGCAGGGCAACCTAAGAGGTGTTGCCTGGTACGATGTCCAAAATGACAGCTGGAATTCACTTCACCTCGGTGTAAATGGACCTGTTACCAGCCTCAATGTTGCACAAGGGCAGCTTCAAGTTACTGGCGCTTTTACCAGACTGCTAACTTCTCCCACTGACGGTGTTGATGCTCCTGGATTCGCTATTTGGGACATTCAGAATGCAACTTGGGTAAACGGTGGAGGATACGTAGACGGCAACATGACATTTGTCGGCAATGGGACTGATTCGACCCAATACCTTGCAGGCAATGTTCAGGCCTCCCTTCAGTTTGGAGCCAGTGGGATGGTTATGCTCAAGAACAGTGGTGGTGACGTTCCAAATGTATCTCCTTTGAGCTTACAATTGGATGATTCCATCGCAATCGCTGGCACTTCCGCACGCCGCAGATCCCTTGTGGCTCGATCCTCCTGGATATCTCATGTCCGTATGTTTCACTTATGGTCGAGACAGACGACCACGACGCTTTCTCCTCTTCCCGAGCCTATTCCAGCTCCAGCTCCCGCCGTTCTTGCTGGTGCATTTTGGACCAACAACACATCGTCACAAGAGGTTGCAATTATTGGAGGCAACTTTTCTTTTCTTCCCACTGGTTCTGCGTTTGGTTCCACTGAATCCCAGGCGGTTGCGATCTACAACCAGGATTTTGCTACTTTATCTGCTCTCACTGGCTCGCAGATCAATGGCACCGTCCGTACCCTTCTTGTTCAAGGCGACACCCTTTATATAGGTGGCCAATTCAGTATCACTGGCACCAACGCGAACGGTTTTGCTGCATATGATCTCTCTGCTCAGCAGTGGCTTTCCGGTGTGCAGGCTCTGCAACCATCCTCTGGTTCGAATGTAGTTGTCAGGTCTATATCTCAATCGACTTCTAAGACGAATAACATCATTGTAGCGGGATCATTTGCGCAGGCAGGTTCGTTACGTTGCCAATCCATTTGCTCGTTGGATACTTCATCAAATCAGTGGAACACACTAGGCAATGGCATTCAAGGCGATGTGGCTTCTGTTGCTTATGCCGGGGTCTGTCTCTAACTCATGTCTTTTCTGTGTTAACAACAACAACAGACCAATCAAGAATTACTCGTCGCTTCAGGCTCAATCGCCCTGTCAGATAATACTGTTGCTAATGTGGCCCAATACGTTTTTGCCAACTCGTCATGGACTGCGGTGGGAGAGGGGACTGATATTCCGGGACCTGTAACGGCTGTGGAGGTAGACGCTGGTAACAGCAGCAGCATTTTTGCTGCTGGCAGGTAAGTCTACTGTCAAGTGCCTTTTGGGCGCACTGATGTCTTTCTTCTAAGTTCCTCCGGAGGTGGCTCGTTCTTATCGTTCTGGAATGGTATTAAATGGGCCACTCTGTGTATGTGTGCCCGCCTTCTTTTACCAAAGAGTCTGATCATTTGTCCAGCATCGACACTGGCGAGTACCTCGACCATTGCCCAACTTGTCATGGTTCCGCTGCAGAATACACACAGTGCTAACGGAGTCATTGAACCCGATCGCATGTTATTCCTCTCTGGTTCATTGGATGATTCGTTGTTTGGGAATGCCTCTGCGGCGCTTTTCGACGGACAAAACTTCATTCCCTACATTGTATCTGCTTCGTCAGAGGGCACACCAGGGGCTATTTCTTCTCTTTTCCATTCATTCTCCACATTCAGTTTTACCCAACACCGTGTGTCTCTCTCTACTCTCAGTGTGTTTCTGACCTGACTTGATACTTTGTCAGACTTTTTGGCTACGGGCGTAGTCATATTGATCTCTATTGCCATCGCCGCGGGTGTCGTTTTTCTTCTAGCCCTCATTGGTATACTCTGGACTTTGTTCTCCAGACGCGACGATAAAGTCGGCAAGCTGGATCTGGCCGAGGATGATGACGACGACTCTGCTCGTCACCGTCCTTCGTCTCTTTTGGAACATATCAACGCAGCGACGCGCACCACTATTCTAGGAAGTACAAGCCCGTTTGGTGCCTACAATGCGGACAAAGAGGAGGAGAAAGCCGGAGAAGCGCCACTCTCTGCCAACTCCCCTCACGAACAAGATCCGTTCGGGCCTGACGCTAGTAATTACCTACGAGCGGAAACACCATCTGACACTGTTGGTGGTATGATGCCTGAAGAGCAAAGTCGGCCAGCTCGTGCACGATATTCCTTTGACGGAGCAGGGGAAGGAGAGCTACGGCTGACTGCCGGAGCAGAAGTTGAAGTTCTCGATGACCGAGATGCAGCGTAAGTGAAAAATTCTTTTTGCCTTACATGACACTCAAAACATCGCAGCTGGTGGTATGCACGGGATGTGCGTACGGGGCGGGAAGGCGTAGTTCCTGCAGCATATTTATATTAGACACTCGTTCTCTCTTGTTGCACACAAGTTACCCTATACCCCTCAGCATTCGTCGATTTTTATTAATGGTCATCTTTTACTGTGTCTATGAACTGTAGTGCCAACCTCATGCCTGCCTACTGGAGTACTATTGAAACTTGTCAGCAGTGAGCAACATTGGCGAACATACTTACACGGATCTCTATAGTGCTTTTGGTGGTTATGTATGAAAGCGACCTTTGTCTTGAATTCTTCTCGCCTTTTCTGGTCTCTGAATTCACGAACATGCCTGCCCGCTTCCTTTGCCTCGCCACGATTGCGAGCTTTGACAACCTCAGTGCCGCCACCAAAAGCTCCGAAGCCTCCTCGTCGAGGGACCAAGGCTGAATTCTTGTCCTTCAGTAGTCGACGCACTAGAGCAGCGCCTGATTTCGCATCCTCATTTTTGCCCTTTGCCATGCTTCGAAAGGACTGTGCATAATAGCGACGCATGCTACGGTGGCCTATCCGTACACCAGAAGGCAGCACAAGTTCGTAGTCAGTGTCACCATATGTAATTTGATTGTCTGGTGAACCCTCCGTATCCGAGAGGTCATCCACAACTTCATCAGCTTTGTCGATTTCATCCACGTCTTCCCAGTCTTCTTCATCAGGCTTGTTCTCTGGAGGATAGGAAGCAGAAAAGTCATAGAAATCAGAGTATTCGAGTCGATCCTCCTCTGACTCGTATGCAATCTTACAGTGGCTTTTATCAATCATATGTTTTCGGACTGCATCCAGGGATCTGAATTCTTTACCTCTACTGCTGCAGTAGAGGCATGCACTTCCCACAGCAATCTTCTCACCCAAGTAGGAGATGAAGCCAGCAAGATCGATCAAGTATTCAGCATCGGGGATGAAGAATGAGTGCGTGGAAGCCATGTGCGCGAGGTTCTGGTCTATGGACGACGATTCGTTTGTACAAAATAGACAGGAGGAGGGGGGAAGACGTGAACGAGAAGCGGCGATTTTCGCATCTATCGTCCTCTCGATTGCATCGTCTGAGGCACCTTCAGGAATGATTAATGAAGGCTGTATAGGTTGGATGATCTTTTGAGGAGCAGGTTCGTTCACCTCGCTGCCGTTCGGTTTATTGAGCATCTTGACTTCATTGTCCCTATGTCGCTTCGAGTTTAAATGAGACCGATATGCGTTCTCACTGGCATAAGTCTTGCTGAAAAGATAATTACTTCTCAACATATAGCAGCAGAGAAATGCCTGCCTGCAAACATCACAAAAAGAGCCCTTGAGGGACGACATGACGGCTGTTTCGGCCCTCCTTTCGAGGACTTTCTCGTTGAAAACTGCTGCACTGACAGGAGGCAAGGAGGCTACACGACGCTTCATATTGTATCGATGGTGGTCCGAGCGATAGTGCGTTCCTAGATGAAGGCTACATTATACTGGAAGCAGAAACCAGCAGAAGCACTAACGTTGCTCTTCTGCAGATAGAAATGCGATAGAACATGATATGCAGGTAAACAGAGGTTGCTGTTCCATGACGGTCGAATGAAAAAGTTGTATATTACTAATTAAGGCGTATCGCGTCCATCCATCTCGGTCAGCTCAACATTTTTTCCAAGTCAGGACCACCAAAAGCGCCTGGCATCCTGTGTCGGGGTCGTTGACTATAGCTTAGAGCTGGGTGAGAATTTCAGACTCAGGAAGCAGTTGTAAAAAGTTGGCATTTATGGTGTATGTACGAATAGCTGTAAGGATGTAAGGCGAAGCATATTTGTGGCAACCTGGACGTACAAATCAGTGACTCAAGTATCTGCGCCCTTTCGCTAGACGTCTACTGAGAATTCTTCGACCACCCGCACTGCGCTTTCGGGCCAAAAATCCGTGTTTTCTCTTTCTTTTTCGCTGTGATGGCTGATACTCTGCACCCCGCGCCTTGAATCTTTTTTGTTGCAGCAGTCCCAGTATGGGCGACGACGTCGACGTCAGGGGCCAATGACGAACCAAGAGCGATGACTGTGGTAGATTCGGCAGGGAAGACCTCGAAAAAAATGAAATAGGTCGTGTATGCAAGACTGGTGGCCCTCTGAACAGAAGACGGAGGAATTGGTGGGCAATGCGAGGCATTTTGGTTATCACGTGGCTATGTATAGAGTCAGATCGACCTTAACCACGATGTGGACCGCGACCAGAATCCGGCAGGAATTCTTCGACTATTTCAGATCAAAGAATCATTCATTTGTGCCATCGTCACCGACAATTCCTTATGAAGATCCGACGCTCCTCTTTGCAAATGCAGGCATGAACCAGTACAAGTCCATCTTCCTCGGCACTGTCGATCCTCATTCGGACCTCGCCAAGTTGAAGCGTGCCTTCAACTCTCAGAAGGTGAAATTACTCATAGTTCTCCCTCACAGTTAACCATCCTCGAAAGTGTATCCGAGCTGGCGGCAAGCATAACGGTGAGATCCAGTCAATCCCTCCAAGTTACACGCTTATGCCACCATAGATCTCGACGATGTTGGCAAGGACTCGTATCATCATACTTTCTTCGAAATGCTCGGCAACTGGTCCTTTGGCGACTACTTCAAGGTAACAAATCCTTCTGATATGCCATTTGCTTATCTAGAATCGCAGAAAGAAGCCATATCATACTCTTGGGAGCTTTTGACAGAAATATACAAACTTCCGAGGGATCGTCTGTATGTTACCTACTTTGAAGGTGACGCCAAGAACTCCTTGGACCCTGATCTTGAAGCAAAGCAATATTGGCTGGAACAAGGCGTCCCTGAGGACCACATCTTACCAGGGAATGCAAAGGATAACTTCTGGGGTACATGACTTCATGACGGGTTCCATATCAGTGCTCATCCTCATCAGAAATGGGCGCAACAGGGCCATGCGGGCCATGCAGGTGAACATCAACCGATTAACCTTAGCATCAAATTGACACCAATTAACAGCGAAATCCATTTCGATCGCATCGGTGGACGAAACGCCGCTCATCTCGTTAACCAGGATGATCCTGATGTTCTTGAAATCTGGAACAACGTTTTTATCCAGTTCAATCGTGAAGAGGACGGTTCACTTAAGCCGCTCCCTTCAAAACATGTCGATACAGGGATGGGTTTCGAGCGTCTGGTATCTGTTGTGCAAGAAAAACGTTCAAACTATGACACCGATGTCTTCTCCCCCATATTTGAGCGGGTTCAAACACTCACTGGTGTAAGGCCTTATCAAGGGAAGTTTGGTGCTGAAGACGTGGACGGGATCGACACTGCATACAGGGTGGTGGCTGACCACGTCAGGACATTAACCTTTGCCCTTAGTGATGGTGGAGTCCCCAATAACGTCGGGAGAGGATATGTACTGCGTAGGATATTGAGACGTGGGGCAAGGTACGCGAGAAAAAAGCTGGGTGTCACGATCGGTTCTTTTTTCTCGTCGCTGGTGCCTGCCGTTGTTGAAACTATGGTGAAGACGCCGGCTTTGTTCTTTCGTTGGACTGATTGATCTCTAGGGTGGTACATTCCCGGAGATAACCAAGCGCGTAAATGAAATCAAAGAAATCCTAGATGAGGAGGAAGAGTCCTTTTCTCGGACACTTGATCGAGGGGAAAAGCTTTTTGAACAATTCGTGGGGCGTACTAGGGAACAAGGGCTCAAGGTGCTGAGCGGAAAAGACGTTTGGCGCTTATATGACACGTTTGGTTTTCCTGTCGACCTGACCAGATTGATGGCTGAAGAGCTAGGCTTGAGTATCAACGATAAAGAGTTTGAAGAGGCACAGTCTTGGTCAAAAGAAGCTAGCAAAGCGTCCCTGAAAAAGAGAGAAACCACCGTGGTCAAGTTGGATGTACACGACATTGCCGCTCTCGAAAAGGACGGCACGGTTCCCAAGACAGATGACTCTGCTAAATTCGGTATATTGCTAACTTACCTCCCGTCGATTCGATCTTACGTTGTTTAGGGATTGGCAATATCAATGCTACTGTGAAGACGATATTCTACGAGAAGCAGTTCCTGCAATCTACATCTAGTATTCCCGAAGGCACCTCGTTTGGCGTACTGCTCGATCGGACGAGTTTCTATGCGGAATCTGGGGGGCAGGAATTCGATACAGGAAACATTGTCATTGATGGCCTCGCTGATTTCGAGGTCACGGATGTCCAAGTCTATAACGGATATGTTTTACACACAGGACACCTCAAGTATGGGCAACTCGAATTGGGTAACGTGGTGGTGTCGTCTTACGACGAGGTGCGTGGGCGCCTCCTTTGTGGCCTAGAAATTCATGTCTGACCGTTAGCTTCGTCGGTGGCCCTTGCGCAATAATCACACAGCGACGCACATCCTCAACTTTTGTCTTCGCGAAGTTCTCGGTGGTCACATTGATCAGAAAGGTTCACTTGTTGCTCCGACCAAGCTACGGTTCGACTTTTCTCATAAGGCCCAAATTTCCCTGGCGGAGCTGGCCAAGATCGAGAAGATGAGCGTGGACTGGGTCAAGAAGAATGTGAAGGTGTACAGCAAGGAACTTAGCCTTCCATTGGCGCACAAGATCCCCGGACTAAGAGCTGTGTTTGGAGAGACATATCCGGACCCCGTGCGAGTGGTCACACTTGAATTTGACGTGGATGAGATTGCAAAGGACATTGAGAATCCCAAGTGGAGACAGACGAGTGTCGAGTTTTGTGGAGGAACGTAAGTGACTGCGTTTTCAGTACTGGTCTGCTGCTGATGTCGGGTTAGCCACGTCGCTAAGACTGGGGACATTAAAGACTTCGTAATCACAGAAGAAAGCGGTATTGCCAAAGGAATTCGTCGAATAACTGCAGTAACTGGGATAGAGGCTCAGGAGGTGAGCCGCATTGCAGATGAATTCAGGGTTAGGGTAGACCGGGTAGAGTCTATGACTGGCAAGGCCAAGGATGCGGAACTGAAAACACTCAGCATTGTAAATTTCTTTTTGTCGATGTCTCAGCATGATTAACGGTGACCAGGAACTCGCGCAGTCAGACATCTCAGTCATCATAAAGGCTGAACTGAAAGATCGGGTTGGGATCATGCGCAAGGCATTTGACAAGCAGCTTAAGGAACTAGAGGCCATCGCGAATAAAAACGTATGGTTCAAAATAGCTGAATACCAGTTCTCTGCTGAACCCTCTTCAAGGCCATTGAGCAGTTCCAGCAATATTTCAAGGATGACGAGAAGGCGGGGGCGTACATCGCGTTGCTTGATGTAGAGGGTAATTCGAAGATTCTTCAGAACATCGTTGCACAAGGGCGGAGACAGGAGAAGGCAGTGTACGTGTTCAGCGTGGATGAGACGGGAGAGAAGGTTTCGCATGTGAACTATGTTCCGCCGTCATTCAAAGCCAAGGGGGCTGACGCACGGACGTGGGCGTCGAGTGTTACTGATATCATAGGTGGAAGGTCAGGAGGTAAGGAAGACAGTGCACAAGGAGTGGGTGCGAATGTTTCAAGGGTGCAAGAGGCTTTAGACAAGGCAGAAAAGTATTTATCAGGACTGGTATAGAAATAACATAGTGTATCACGTGGTATCCACAAATCATATTCGATCCTCACCACTATCGACGGTCGACGGTATCTGATCCCAAGGTGAGCAGCTTGGATCGGTAGTTTGAGGAATTCTATTGGGATTCCATGCGTTTTGCTCTGATTTTGAAGGGTTGAATCGGTGGATTGACTGGAAATTTGCAGATGTCGTTAGTAGTGCCAGAAGCTCACCAGCAATTTCAGCACATCCTTCGTCTGCTCAACACTAATGTTGATGGAAAGCGAAAAATCATGTACGCTCTGACGGAGATCAAGGGTGTCGGTCGACGATATTCCAACCTTGTATGCAAGAAGGCTGACGTCGATCTGAACAAACGGTGCGTCTACAGTTGGACGGTGTAGCTATTGGCATTAAAAACCCCGCAGTGCCGGGGAACTCAACTCTGACGAGCTGGAGCGAATTGTGACAATCATCCAGCACCCGACGCAGTTCAAGATCCCGACTTGGTTCTTGAACAGACAAAAAGACATTGTTGACGGCAAAAACTCTCAAATTCTGTCGAACAGTGTCGACTCGAAGCTGCGCGACGATTTGGAGCGCTTAAAAAAGATTCGTGCTCATCGCGGGCTGCGACACTACTGGGGTCTGCGCGTCCGAGGCCAACACACCAAGACAACTGGTCGTCGTGGCAAGACTGTCGGTGTGTCGAAGAAGAAGTAGAGAGAGAGCTGTCTACGTTTTATGTCCTACTAGGCTATGTGTGTTTATGAATGATCACATGCTCGAAAGTTCTGTCGAGTTCGAGAGCGCGACGATGAGCACAACATATCCTCACAGTCCCAGCCATCCTTGGTTCTCAACAATGAAGAGAAAGCATCAAGACAATGATTGTTCCCCGTCGAAGCGTCTACGCCGCTCCCTGGCCAATCATTTCGCGCAATTGTCTCTCAGTCCTGTAGCCGATGTTGAAATGGCTGCAGCAGTGACAGAGAGACCACCGACTCCTGTGATTCCAGACGTGAAGATGAAGTCGTCTTCTTGGTACGAGACTGAACGAGATCGTATGTTTGCTTATTCTGTTTCAATTTCCAAGCCATTCATCATGGTCAGGTATCGTTATAACAGACCTTGATTCTTCGTCTGATGAAGAGGAGGACACCAAGGCAGAAATTACAATATCACCTGCCTTTCTTGAGCATATTCGTGCTCGTCCTCGCTCTCATAGTCTGCCATCGCCATCGCCATCTACAAGCCAGGCGCTGGTGCTGTACCGACCCCTTGTTAAAGCGGAAGACTCGTCAGAGGAGAAGTCGGTTGATAGCAATGCAATGGATGTGGACATAATAAACAAGTATTGATACAACTAATATTCAACTAATTCTCACCGCTGAACGGTGCATTGTACAACATTTCTGCGTAGCCTGCGTGATGATGCCGAGCGTGTGCGTGTGGATGAGGTACGTGATGCATCGCAGCATAGGGCGAGCTCAGCGTGATTGGCGTCGGTGGGAATGCAGGTTGCACTGGCGGAGAATATTCAATGTCGAACGCGCTTTCTGGTTCAGTTTCGTTGGAAGGTCCTGCTTCTGCTGTTTTCTGAGCCGCAATCTCGTCTGCAGTGAGAAATCGGCCACCAGGGCCTCTTGGCCGTCGCATTGCGTGTTTGTGACGAGATTCGTGCAGATAGGGCTGCGCAGAGTCAGGCGATAAGTCAACAACGAGCTCCAGCTAACCTTTCGCTGTGCAGAAAGTCGGTGTACTTCCTCCAATCTCGCACGGGCGACACGGCGCTTGAGAATGCGAAGATATTGTTTCGCGTTCACATAAAGAGGCTCGTCGTCGATGGGAGCAGCAGTCTCGTTGTTTTGTTCACCAGTGAAAAATCCGTCCACATATTCGGCCGGAAACAGGTGATCCACGCCGTCCATGATTGGAGGACAATGATTGGCCGCAACAACCACGTGATTCAAATGGAGGCTAAACTAAAGACTCTCAAGGTCGCTGACCTCAAAGCAATCCTCGCAAAGTCGCAGACCCAGACTCCCTCAAAGGCGAACAAGCAAGACCTTGTAAATAAAATCCTTGCAACGCCAGCCGCTCTCGACGCTTACAATGCCCAATACAATTCAGTCAGTCAGCTCTTCGTTTTCAATCCTTTCATTAAATGATCCTAGGCAAGCAAACCTCAGCAGTGCGTCCTGTTATCTACGTCTTCTCCTATTCACACAGGCCAGATCATCCCCTGCTCAAGCCCTTCCTGATCCAGAGCCTGTTCGCCCCAGTCCTGCAGTTTCACTTCACCCGCTCACTCTTCTTTTCAGGCTGAAACACCCGACGCTCAACCCATCAATATCGACGCGCCATCCAAGTCTTTGGAGGACGTTGAGCTCGAAAAACGCCGGCAACGCGCCGCGCGATTCGGAATACCATTCGTAGAGCAGCAGTCGAGCAGGAAAAAGAATGGTGCTGACGCAAGTCCATGTCTACGCGCAGCGTCCTTCTAATATCATTCTCTAGGTCCAGGAAAAACTCCAAGCACGAGCGGAACGTTTCGGTGTAACGCCCCCTTCTTTTGCAAAGCGAAAACGAGGTGGAGCTCCCGTCGAAGAGGCCGTCGATCCAGAAGAGCAAGAGCGGAGAAGGAAACGCGCAGAGCGCTTCAGTACGGTCAGTACACACACCACGTCTCGTGTCGTTTTCTCATCCCCTCCTTTAGACTACGTAGCATACATTGTATTCATCAATGGACACCCATTTTATAAAGCACTTGCAAGACTTGGCAGACTACCACAAGGTGATGGGTAGGGTTCGTTGGTTGGTTGAGTCTGAGGTCCTCATTTCTCTAGCACTGTGAAGACCAGGTTGTGCAAATTCTCGCCGAAATTGCCTTTGTTGCTCACTCCCTGACATAAGAGTCTGTACAGGTGACAAATACCGGTTGTGACCGGTCGCGCTGCCTTTTTTAGATAGCAGTTGTTGCATTCATTTTCCATACATACAATGCGTGAAACATGCTCTTCTCAACACAAGCAGTCTATAAAGCTAAAGATACCAGCTCTGAAGCCCCCCTCTGCTCTAGTGCAACCTTCCAAGACGGAACAGAACACCCAAGGTATACTTCAGCCTGTCCTTCAAATAGCTTCCCCAAATCCTAGCTCACCAATAGCTCACTGCCTGTTGTGGAACCTACAGATGTCAAAAAAGGTGAAAAAGTGGTCTGGACAGACCCTGAAGTCAACCGTCTTCTTGATGAGCTCTGGAACCATCCATTAACAGTGACTTTCTAACCGGTTATTAACTCGGTTATTAACACTTCTTTACTCAGTCTGGGAGGCCTGTTAGAAAGTGTGAGAAAGTGTGAAAAAGTACCTAACATAGAGACTAAATACAAGTGCTGAATTGAAATATTGACATAGTTGAAGGTAAAATACTAATTGACAAAGGAGATAAGTACCAAGCAATTCTGGCAGCTTGATATACAGTGTCACACTAAGTTACTCTGTTCTCATTCTTAGGGCTTGAAACCGTACCTGTATT
>CEMS01905595.1:17141-31992 GCA_900068915.1 Megacollybia platyphylla
GATGTATCGATATGGGCTTCAACAAACTCGACAACCTGATTAATGACCTTGTCTTTGACACCATCTGGCTCGTTCATGAGCTCATGATAAGCTCCCTTCGAATATGTCAGCAGTAGCTATCGAGGTGTGAGACTGACTACCTCATGAATGATAATCTCTTTGTCGTCGGCGACTATCTTATCACGAAACTGCTGCGTGGACTTGTAGGAGGTCACTTTATCGTCCGAGCCATGGATCAAGAGGACCTAATGCGCATAAATAAGAGGCGGCGCCAGAACGATGAACTGACAGGAAGAGACTTGGACCAGTTTTTGTAGCGTGTTTTCAGTAATTCTTCACCCTAGTGCTGTGAGTCGGCTGTGAAGGGCATGAAGAAAAGCACCTTTGACAGCATATCATCAAGACCACGTAGAGTGCCGGTAGCCTTGACGAGTGGATCGTTCTTGTAGGCTTCCACGATAGACTTGTCGTGAGTAAGATACTATTCAACAATAAATTCAACGTTCTGATAATGTCTTCCAACTTGCCTCTGGTTTGACTTCAGCAGGGACGGGCAAGTAAGGCACAATCTTGGCAACCATTCCGCCGACAAAACGAAGAATCTTGGAGGCTGGCGTTGTTTGCTCGATACAAGGACCAGTGGCAATTACTCCAACCAACGAATTGATCGTCTCGTTGTTTTGTTCAGTTGCAAACCCGAGAACCTGGCCGCCTCCCTAATAATGTCGCGTCAGTACATTGTTATCCAGAGGAGCCTTGCTTACCATCGAGTGACCCATGAGAAAGACTGGAAGCCCTGGCACGTCTTTCTGTACATGCTCAATGGCCCACCTGATATCAAGCATTTGGTCGGTCCAGCAGGTCTTTCCATAGGAGCTAGTCTTGCTCTTATTCTCTACATCTTGAGCAGTTTTACCGAATCCTCGCAGGTCAAAGGTGAAGACGGTAATTCCACGCTCCGAAAATTTTGTATGTGGGTATTCATATCGACCGACGTGTTCAGCAAAACCATGGATGAAGACGAGGGCCGCCTTGGGAGTAGTCGAGGTGTATCTACGTGTGTAAAATTGAGTCGATTGAGGGCCTGCGAGCCAGGCTTCTGTGAAAGCCATGTAAAAACCCAGCGTTAAGGAGCGACGCGTGATTTCAAGATGCACAAGACGCGGGTATCTACGCGTAATACTCGAGCTTAAGAATGAAGAACTTAGAGGTAGTGCTAAAGGAGTCACGTGAATTCGACTAGCCATAGCAAAACATTCGATAAATTGTTCGGCCTAGCCTTCGTGCCCACCAATCTCTGTCATAGCACTGGAGCTAGGAGTCAGCTGGTGTCGAATTCCAAAAATGCTCACATCTGGACAAAGATAGCCTGGCAACTTGCTATGACGCACCAATATCCATCTAACATTGGACTCGGTGCTTTCCCAAGCTTCGCAGCACTCACAACAGTGTGCAAGCTGAGCCTCTGGTACAATCACCTCGACTTCAGTCAATGTTCCAGGCATGGAGTTGCTGCTAGGCGCAACCACTTTGAGAATAGGATACCGCTCGACTGCCAAAAGCAAATCTAATAGGGACTGGCCCTGCCGCTCCCACCCAGATACTGCCTCTGGATCGAACCAGAAACAAGGATGACCCAGGACTTCTACTTCTTTCCGGTTTGACAGTCCCCGTTTGTCAAGCCGAGCTACCTCCCGACTGTCAGCTAGGCGGTAGGTGTGCGCGAATACAAGGTACCAAGCACCATGCTTGTGGCCAATCGCCAGATCAAGATTCAGCTTGGGTGGACGAAAGTCGAAAAGTAGCTCCTGTTTCGATTTCCCCTTGTCTAACCGAGCCATTTAGCTCAATGTACATTCGTGGCGGAGGCTGTACGGGCCAACATGCAAACAGATCTGTTGGTAACAGAGAAGAAACTGGAGTCGTACGTGAGCAGATGTGAGTCTTCAGCTTTATTAATAGAGCTCATTAAAGTGCCGCGGTTTCAGTATACGACCCCTCTTGGTCCATACTTTCAAGCAACCTTCTCAATATCTCTATCGAAATCTGACTGGCCTTACTTACCATTCTTAACGCCAGCTGCGCAATCTTTCTGGGATCTATTCTATTGAGGGACTAAGTCCATAGCTCCTGTCTCACGATTTTAACTAACTTCCCATTGCTGGCTAGGTTTATATGTCAATTCTCGCGCTAAGTATATCGGATTTCCGGTTTCCTCCTCCCCGTACACCGCGTATGTTACAGCATATATATGCACCTTGGACCTGTTGTCGATGGTTGTCCGGGAGAATGAAAAGGAAGACTCATCTTCTGCTTCTCGCGGCAGCAGTACGCCTCTAGCCTATGACCCATCTATCCCAATATCGTTAAAATGGTTCTGCTTACGGACTTGTGAGATCCGATGGAGCTCCTGGTGACTGGAGCCTACGTAGCAATGCGTATGTATTTTGTATTGGTGGCACATTACTACAGATACTAAATTGTGGCATCTACAATGGGGATGGGGGTAACAGCAAGCACAACAGAATCCGCCTTATAAATGTCCAGATATTCATTCCCCTTGCATTAGTGTCGCATTTAGTCTAGAATGTCGTCATGGTGAGCACAGCTCGGCTTAATGTTTCAAGATAAAGGCAGCACTGGAAAATGTGAGGAGGAAACTAGGCTAAAGGTCACCACATACTCTAGCTGGCCGACCTCAGCCGTGAAGGAATTTTCGAACAGAAGGTTATGAAACGAGTAGGCAGCTTCGGCCTTGTGGTGCGAACGGGTATGGGGAAGTAATTGACGGACTCGTATGGGTTGGACATGGAGAATGTTGGATCGAAGACAATAAAAGATTTTTGGTCATAATCGTCAGTTAGGTTGTCAATGAATGTGGGAAGGAAGTTCTGTCGCCAATGAGTAACGAAGCCCGCCTGTGAGATGCAGAAAAATCACGTACGGTGTAGATGTCAGTAACTTTGAACTCGTCTGAATCTACAGGTTGTTTTTCAAAGACGGGGGTGGTGGGATCCTCGTCGCTGAACGATTCTTCTTCAGAATCCACAGACTCGCGCCGCATATATAAACCGGTATCAATCTGAGTAGGGGTGGCAGCCCTGTCGGGGACGTCGTAAACAGCGGTACTCCAGCAGACATCTGCAAAAGACTCGTAAGGGTGCAATAGGAGACGATCCTCTAGCGAGTCTAAACAGGACCGATCAAAGTTTGTGCTTAGAGACGTTGGGTCTATAACGTCGATAACGATTGAGCGGTCGTCCCAAGCTATTTCGCCGTCGATTCCAACGTCTCTAGGAATCGATTTTGGTTCTGGTTGGAATGTCGCCAGATTGAGAGTAGTACACCAGGATGGTAAGTCTGGAATGAAGCCATCGTCTTCAGCGGAATTTTGGTTCAAAGAGTACAGCTGGGTCGGTAAATATATCAGCCAGTAACCTCAGCAAACAAAACTGACTTGTTGGAAAGGATGTTGCATTTGGAGAGACATGAAATGGAAAGAAGGTGCTCGACAGATTGTGCCTATATAATGTCTTATCTGTCCGCGAAAGGCTAGCACTTCTTCAGTGAGAAGCAGAGCGGTGCGGAAGCCAGTATTGCAGTTGCGCGGAAAGAACGAAGGCGTGGGTTTTAGAAAGGACCAACCATGAGAAGGCAAGTTCGTTTTATAATCGGCACGGTACTGTACCTTTTTGTCTCGGCGGCACCTTTTAATTGTGAACCTGTCAGACGACAAGCGAAAGCACGTGGATGAAACAAATGGTATTTTAGACAGAAATGCGTGAGACATGCTAGATGATGCGACAACATGAAACAAAGGGAGACAAAGCGCAAAAAGTAGATCAGGAAGATGTGACGCCGAGTTCATGCTTACTTTTTCGACCAAGCTTTTTGGTCAAATCTTTAGCTTTGGCTATCCACCCGTCTGACCCTAGACCCGTCAAACTCTGCTTTGAGATCTGATGGCGAGGCGGCCCAGCGTGCACGACTGCCTTGACGGCATTGGCATCATGTGGGGATTCCACGGTGGCCTCCTCGACGGATATGCCGATGATCATGTTTTCGCTGGTGGACATGACGCTGCCGGACCTAGCGCGACTGAGCCTCCTAGGAAGAAAGCCGCTGACTGCCCTGGAAATAGTTTGTCGGCCAACGATCTGGTGGACTTGTGTAACATGATGGGCGTCTTCTGCGTGTGCATCATCGCCAGATACCTCCGACTCCTGAGAGGCCACAGAGAGTCGACTGCCATTCTGCGATACGAATGTCAGAACGTAATTTAATTATGGGAGTTGCGATGGAGATACCTTGATCTGGGTTTTGTAGAACGCAGATTGAGAGGCCAAGGGTGAGATGCCGCTAGGAGTACTCTCACTAGTGGGTTCGGAATAAAGCTGTGGCGGTGGCTGTTAAACAGAAACATAAAAATGCAGTCATGGCGTACTTGACCAAAACGCGAGATAGAAATGCTACCTCTGCGTCTGGTTTTCAGATTCGAACTTGAAGCTGTGGCAACGGGGGACTGAGACTGTAACTGCTGCGAAATCTCTGCAACTTGTGCACGGCGCTCGCTTTCCTCTTCGACCCGACGGAAGATCTGTCAGAAGTTCAAAATGAATTAGAAATTTAAAATTTAAGCACAGACCTCTTCCAGGGATTCTTCGGGTGTGGGATCCATAGGGAAAGAAGTCGAAACCAAGAGGGGCTAGCACTTTTATAGGGACTAAGGAGGTCAGCTCCGTTTTTTTCAGGAACAAAGCAAGACAGAGTCCACGACGCTCAAAGACAAGAAGCGGCCTATAAAACTGGCAGCGGTTCCATCCTCGAAGATGAACCATACACTTCGCGTAACTTCTGATCGCGAGCTAGTCACGTGTTGGTCTAAAAACAGCTCATACTACCGTTTCAACTCGCTCGAGTCCCTATTGTGCTTCGACGCAAGTCATGGTCTGCAATACTTTCTGACGGTAAATTTAATTTATTGTGATGTCGTACCTTGGTTCAGTCAAAGACTTGTCTTGCGATGCAGTACATAAACGCTTAGCGGCGACAGGGTCAATTTATCGCACTCGCCGTTTGTTCCGAGTCAAGCGGTGCTCACCTACTCGTCTTCGACGGATTTTACAGTTTGGAAAACAAATCATCGTTTTCTGATGTAGACCAATATTAAGATTTTAAACATACACGAGCATAGAAATACATAAAGCAAATGGATGGCATACAATGATAAAGCTTAAAAGCCTAGATCCCAAAGAAACACATGCAGCACGAAAGCTGGATTTTCTAAATCATCCGGATCCGAGAGAAAGTCGCTGATGGACGTGCTGGGTCAGTTCCGAGTCCACGTCCAGTAATTCGTTTGGCTGGTTCAGCTCGGGCAAGAGATTTTGCAGGAGAATTTTCAGGGGATTTTGGCGTTCTCAGTGTCACAGTATTCCCAATAGAACTGAATGGTGCCCTTTTGACGTCAGATTGAACTGCACAGGTGACCGTGCTATGCTAGAAATTTTTGAGTACCGAGCAAAATGCATGACACTGCGAGGAACTCACTCGGTTCAAACCATATTTGTGTGGTTTGCGAGGTCGCGAAACGACGAGACGGTCTTCACGTCGTGGGTAAAGAATATCGAAGCGCGCAGTCCCATAGGCAGACAAAGTGTAGCATTCTTCTCCGATCTTGTCATCGCAGCCATCTCCGCAGAAAGGAAGAACGCCAAGGCCGATAGGAGTTATAGGTTCATGCTGTATTTCAACAGATCAGTCAACAGATATTTCGATAGGTTTGTGGGGACTTGCAATAGCGGGGGACAAGCTTGGGATCATAACTGCTAGTTCGAGAGTCCGTTTTTTTTTCAAAAATGATGGTTAAGGGGACGAAATAACCAGGACAATGTGCTGCACATATATACTGATAACGGCAAAAGGGCATCCCGCGAGGGCTATTGTTCTTGGTGTGGTCCGAGTCAACAAAGGTCCGTGCGTTTCCAACAGTTTCTACACCGCCGAACAAACAAACGGTCTTTTACAGTCATTTCAGGTTTAACGCCGGTGGGTTTGAATGACAATGTTCTCGACAAGTTCGAAAACAACACGTGCTACATCATCGCATTACGAGGTATAACATACACTATGCATGTTATACACTATGCAAACATCCTAGGGTCTACTTATTGTCCAATCCAGGTAAAAGAATGAATCACAGTTGAGTAGTTAAAGAGCGAAGAGGAGGCCAAGGGCCAATAATAAAGTCCACAAAGTAGTCTGCAGGGAACTCGCAAATGAGCTAGCACCATTGCTGCTCTGAGTGCTCGAACTGGCCGGAACAGATCCATTATTCGAAGAACTTGAACTCTGGTTGATGCCATTATACTGTGCTCGTATGATGTCCGCTGCCTGTTCGGCAAGACCATACGTTAGCATCATAAACTACAAATGAAAATTCAACGACAATCTCGATAACGAAAGAAAATGACGTACATGAGCAGAGAAAGAAATTGGATAGACCGAGGAATCGATAACGCGTAGATTGGCTATAAGTTAATCAATGGAACTCAAACTCAACGTCATAACGAAGACTTACTGGTTCCGTATACCTGCAGCTTAGCATTCACCACACCTCCTTGGGATTGGGGGAGCATCGCACAGGTACCTCCCGGATGATATTCGGTAGTCACTTGGTTGACATACCAATTATCCCAGTCCGCGTCTGTCACAACGCTAGAACCGGGTGCGATTTCAGAACCTAAGCTTGCGCTCAGAGGAGCCGTCGCACCGAGTGTGCGAGCCAATTTAAGGGCCTCCCTGAAGATGACTTTATCTAAAACAAAATGAATGAGGCACAGACAAAGAGATTCGGATGTTCATACCGGTTGGGTGCGAGAAATAGTTCGGGTCGATAAGAGGATAATCAAAAACTGAAGAGGAATTGACATAAAGTCGTCCTTGGCTACCAAACATTCAGCTATTCAACGGACTTTGAAAGAATCAAACTCACCTCAGTGGGTGCTGCAACGCAACAATCACACCGATTGACCCTGCGGATGCCAAATTCAGGATCATCTCGATAGCCCCCACAGGACTGTTTAATACCACATTCGCAGTAGAATTATAGATGGCTCTGTACCCGGCCAACACCTCGGGATCAGTGCTTGGCGCGAGGGGGCTTGCAGATGTATCCAGATAGCTCGTGATGTTGCTAAGGACGGATGAGGTATCGTCTCCAAAGATAGCGGTCAGATTGATATACGAAGTCGCCGAGTTGATATAGGACAAGAATTGGGAAGTACTCTACCAGCGCATTAGCGTGGACCGAAAGATAAAAGAACACGAACGGCGTCAGAGGACCCTGATGCGTACACAGCACCAGCAGTCTGATAGCTGCTGTTCCATATGATTGGAGTGCTCTGATGAAAACATAAGAAAGCATACAGAAGAATTTGGAACAAGCCTACCAGATGGTCTTGAAGATGTTGTCCGACACCGGGCAGGGCCGCTTCGATGCTGATGCCAGCCGCTTGGAGAACGTCCGATGGGCCGATTCCACTGACCATCAGTAGCTGTGGACTGCCGATAGCACCAGCAGATAGGATGACCTCTTTGTTGGCATTGACTGTTTGAGCAGAAGCACCCGAAGCCGTCGCGTATTGAACGCCGGTGGCTGTAAGATTGCCCGATGAAGCATCCTTGGAAAACAAAATTTGGGTTACAGTAGAATTGACAAGAATGGTGAGATTGGGACGAGGCGGTAGCGGATCGATATATGCTGAACGGGAATATGAACGAGTCCAATTGGCCGCATTGATCGCTGATGTGGTGACGTAGGCTCCCCAACCTTGACCAGAAGCACCGTCAGGACATGGGGGAACACCAACGTTATTGAGCGAGTTGATGTAGTCTCCGATCACAGAGAAAGAACTTTTGTCGAGCGTCAGCTGTGGGAAAAACACGAGAGTAAAATGCTGACTATCCAGGATATGAAGAGTGCAAAAGACCACTGGACCCATGACTTGCGGCATTGTACTGAATGTCGTCTTGAGATTTGACAGCATCCAAAGGCGCAGTAAATGTCTCGGCCTTCCGCATAGCAGCTGAGAATTGATCCCAGCCCCATGCGTCAGCTGCCGCACTATCGTCTGGTGCTATTAAATCTCTCCATGCGTTGATTTCTATTTCCGAGGGATAGACCAGAAACATGCCGTTCACAGCGCTTGAACCCCCCAAGACTTTACCTCGAGGCCAAGAGAGCTGTCTGTTACCGGCGTTAGGTTGGGAGACAGTTGTATATGCCCAATCATAGGTGGTTCCAATAAGACCGTCGTAATAAGCGTTTCCTGGGACATCTACCGGGTTGCTCAGAAAAACAGGGGTCCCCGATATTTTAGACTTGCCTATTCTATCTTGGACCAACTGGCCCGTGTCTCCAGCCTCTATAACGAGAACAGTAGTATTGGAATCCTCGGAGAGACGTGAGGCGAGAACCAAGCCGGCAAGTCCGCTAGTAGATTCGATTGGAAAACGAATCACATTGCAAAAAAAGAGATACATACCCGCCAGCTATCACAAAATCATAAGAGCCCGAGATAGACGTGACATATTCAGCACGACGTAAATGGGGAAAGGGGTAAGAGAAAGCCACAGATGCTAGGGTAAGGATAGCACCAAGAGGCCACATGCAATAACGGTTGGGGGCAGGAGTTAACAAGTAATGATATAGGGCAAGCGGTTGCAGGACACCGCATTTTATATTGTTTCAGGTAAGCTCGGGTAAATAACGGATGCTCGAGCAATCGAGAAGACGCTGGGCTTTTATGACCGTAAGCTGGACCTCGAGCCTAGACCGGACCGAGTCACGGTACTATCATTTGATTTGTTATTTAATTCCTTGGAAATATTCTGCAGCTGCGTATGGCCATATGGTTGGTGAACGTCTGCCATTACTTATTAGGATGAGCAATCTGGCAGTGCATAGTCGATTAGGGGTCATGTGATTTCCACGGTCGCGTCTCGACGATCATGATGGCCCACGGATTGCTACCCACCTTTGAACCGAAACAAACTAAGAAAAGAGACTCGCTTGCTCTATCAGGAACTTCTAACGAAAAGTGCACGTGTTGCGGAGGTTTTGCTGGTTTGTCTGTTCGTTCCGCACTCGGCGTTTTTCATGGCGCAGGTCATCCAGATGCTGTATCTTCGAGATCGATCGATTTAGCTGGAATTCAGAAGCTGATGTCTTTGTATCCCTGGGTTTTTCTTTCTACAGAGAAAGAGGACGAGACAAGGAGCAGGATCGACCTTTTCAACGCACTTCAGGAGGTCACAACCTCGTTTCCTGATCTTATCTCAGGCATTCAAGGAATTCATACGGTCCAGAACCCGCAATCGCTTCCAGCTGCCGCTCCCTGCTCTCAGTACGGGACTACTCTAACCACTGCACAGCAAACGGCAGCACAGAGTCACCCTGTGCAAGCACTCCCGGACAACTTCCGTTTCCAACACGGACATTTCGCTACTCACGGACAAGCAGTCATCACTTCTTCTATAGCCGCACCACAACCGAAGAAGTTTCATGCATTTCAGTTCGAAAGCTCACTACCTCCTTCAGACGATGACTTTATCGTCCCTTCATCGGATACTCTATGCTCTTCTCCATTCCAGGTCATTTCGAAAATCAAGGCCTAGTCTACGAACCCTGCTTTGCTCAGACACGTTCCTTTGATTGCCACATCGCCTTCTTGCTATTGGATGAACATTGTTTTACATTTTCAGTCTACACACTGCTTTGAAGTAGACAGTCGCCGAACTCTTTGAGCTCTTCTGTATTGCATTTTGCGATCCTTCGGACTATCTTAGTATCTGATTGCATGTCATGGCATAGTAAGCAGCATCGCATCTTCAACTGAATCACTTCATCAAATCGGCAGGAACTTCTAAATGATGATTTACAATTCATTACTGCTACAAGAGTCAGTAGAACTCCGCACAGGCAATCTAGACTTGAAACTCTTCTAGTAGTTCAACTATATGATCTTGCGCCCAACGCCAATCTGCCACATATTGACTCCCTTGATTTGTTACCGTCTTCTATGCCGCAAGTCAAATCGGGAAGGATAAGCGCCTGGGTCGTATCTTGTCGAACTTGCGCCGACACAGTCAAGACACAGTATGCCACTCTGAGCTGCACAAATATCTCGCCTTGTCACCGCGACATTCATCTACTCCAAGGATAAGACGAGCAGGTTTGGACCAGGTTTGGACGATCTCACCCTGATAGCTGTGATTCCAACACTCCGAACTACGACGTTGGACATTCGACAGATCGACAGACAGTAGTAAGATGTAGAGTGCCACACGACCAAAATAATTCTTGTGGCCTATAAATTTCAGTACCTCCATAGAAACACGACACTCGACCGGACATCCCTCATCTCAACATGGCACATTCTGCTCAACAGCCCTCCTCGACGCCTGCCATGGGTAAGTTTGCTGTGGGGTACTGACATATTTTGACAACTTCTTAGATCCACACCATCCACACCATCCAGCAGCGAAGAAACCGTCTTTGCTCGCCCAACTTGGTGAGCAGGCCGCCGACAGGGCGATGGACTCGCAGTTGTCAGATGAAGATAAAGAAGAAGTCAAGGTTCGTCTTTCCGTTCATTGCTTGAGAAACGATTCACATTCTTTCAGGGACTCAAATTCAAAGAAAAAACCCACAAGGTGGCTGAGATAGAGGGTGAAAAGGGTTTGGATTATATATCCCAAAATATATCCCAGAACCAGGACATTCAGGTTAGTGTATCGGCAGACGAATAATCTAGGTCTAATCCTGGTAACAGAACTTCTGGTCCACTTACTGTAGCTGCTTCGGATCCGGAACCTCGCCTTCAAATCAAAATCAGACTTAGGAGACATAGATTAATGTTGCATACCCCCCGAGATTTATGAGTCTATGTAAATTATCATCTTTCGGTATTATTTGAGTGGAATTGGGTGAAATTTTATTTTTTGGAGTTGGACAAACGTCAACGCAGGCCTTGGACTGAGTCCACATCCTGCGCACTGAACCGAGTTGAACGCGTTGAAGGGTCCATTACAGGCGGGAATGAGGCGTCAATCGGGGTCGACACTTACTCAACACCCTCAGGACGATGGGGATGATACAAAATCTCCTTTATCGGATTCAGTTAGAGGACTGGTGAGGCCCGCTTTGATGTGTGCATAGACTAAGTCGGCGTCTTGAATTTACGGGTTGATTGTTGGAAGCATGTCAAGGGGTGTCGAGCACGTTGGAAGAGCAACGTAGACAGCTTGGAGTGTGTCGGTATCCATTTGGGGTGATGGTGGAAGCGAGAACAGCGGATGGATTGATTCTGGAATGAAGTCCAACTCTACCATCTTGATCGGGAGCGAATCAACCTCTATTACTGGAAATGGTAGAAGCGAGAACAGAGGACGGGTTGGAATGAGGTCCAAATCTGCCATCTCGACATCACAAGTAGTGATGTTGTCTTGACTGAAATTGTGCTTGAGATCACCAGACTACACGTTTCTTCATCGACATCCATGGCTTCGTCAACAGCTGCTGGCACGCACTCTCCGCTCTCCTCAACTTGGCTAACCGCCCCTCCTAAACTGTCCTCCAGTGTGCTTGCTTGGGACTGCAAGCTTCTTGACCCTCTGCCTCCGTAGACTGCTCACTCTCTTCGGTGGTGTCCCAAATGTCGATCTGTTGCGAGCGCCTCTTGTTAATTGCGCCTGAGATGCAAACCTGGTAATTGCAGGTTTTGGATGCATGTCCGCATGGCTTGGACCGCTGCAACTTTGCCTTTGCAATCGACTCACGTTGTGTCGTCGCCTTGAGGGACGAATCGGAAACATCGAGGGAGAGCGGGTCTGAGTTTGGGTTGTCGGGAACATTGTCTGCAAGTGAAAGGAATTCTGGCGATGGCCAGTCGACACCGTCTGGCGGACATTCCTTCTGAAGACGGGTATTCGTTGGTGCCGTATATGAATCCTGCAGAGGGCGTTATAGGCTGTACAATCGGTGCGGAGAGTGGGTCTGGATACGAAAGATCCGCAACATCAGGCGCGAGGGGAGAAATTCTGGCGAAGGCCAATCGCCACCATCAGGTACTAGAGACTCCTTCAGGCGACGGGTACTCGATCACACCTTGAGCCAGCTCGCTAAGCTCTGCATGAGGACTGCTGCTTGGCAAGGGTAGACTGGCGGGACCGTTGAACCTAAGAGGATGAGAACGAGATATATTTGAAAAAAAAATACCTACCCTTCAGAACTCAACTCCCGAGTAACTCGGCTATCAAGTCGCCCATTGGAGGAGCATCCCTGGAAGTATCATAGTGGCCAGTTGAGCATAAGAGCGAAAGCGATAATAAAACGCTTACCACTGCCTCCGCCACTATTATTGGCACCGCTGGAAGATACCTTTCTGTTGCAGGGTGCAAGTACAGTCTGTAAATTGTTTGTATATTTGCTGGTCATCATTGTATGTGTTCGATTATTATAATCGAATGCATGACCGAAAATTCAAAGAAGAAATCACATGAATGTGAGCACCAGGCGCGATTGGTATTTGGATAGGCCTGTGTATTACACCTAGAAGTCTCAACGCGTCGCGTTCAGAGGGAATTCTTTGGATACGCGTACAAATCACGTCGTGGGCATCTCATAGGTGCTTTGCAGAGCTGCCTCCCCCATGCCGCCTGACGAGCACGTCTGTAATGAAAGTAAGACAAATGTTCACTTGCGGGTCGTTGGCTAGCTGTGTATCTTGATAGCACTCAAGGTGTCAACAAGTAAAGTGAGAGACCTACCGAGCACAGAAATTCTTTATGAGGCACGAAGACAAGTCCCAAGTAGAAATGGGAACTTTTGATGACATGTGACCTACACAACGGGCGCTCACAAACTCAAAACTTATTCTTCAGTCATAATAGAAAGTAATGTAATTCCAGATCGACGTTTGCAGACTAATATCCACCAGCACCTGGAGCCGCGTCGCCCTCTCGTTTCAGCCTAAGCAAAACTTCCTTAAACCGCGACAATTCCGTGGTGCCAGCACCAGTCCGAGCAATAGTCTTGCTTTGGGAATTTTGAAGTTCGATGAGGTCGCAAATGCGCTGCCATGTTGTCCCAGCAGACAGCGAATCGGTAAGTGATTGAAGGTAGGCTTGTTCTTCCTCCCTATAAAGTGCGTCAGACGGTGAACAGCAAATAAAATAAAGATTCCAACTTGTTCTCCAAGACGTTGCGCTCCTTTTTCTTGGCATAGTTCTCATAAAAGTCGTCAATTGCTTTCTCGGCAGCAGATATAGTGTTCTGCTTGCGCTCCTCGGCAGCTTTTTCTCGGGCTGCAATCTCTTCCTTTTGTTTTGCTTTCCATTCTCTATGAAATGGTCAACAAGCTGTATAATGTCACAAGCAGACGACGCACTTGATGACTTCGGGCTCCTCTTCATCCAAAGGCTGGTTTAAAATGGGGGTGGATGAGAATGCCGAGGGCTGAGGACGCGGTGCTATTGTAGCTGAAAAGCTAGGCTGCTGAGGCAGTGGTGGTGAAGCAACCTGAGAAATTGTAACGAATTCAATTCAATTACTTTGCAGGCGTTACGCACTGCGCCGACGTCAATTTCCGGGAATTCGCTCTCGAATTTCTCAATTTGATCGTCGCCGGTGACCTTGACATTGGAGTTTGGCGCAGGGGCATCGAAGTCTTGAAACAAAAAGTCATTACTTTGAGGAACAAGTGGATTGGATGTCGACGTAGGCAGTGTCGGAACGTCGCCTGAGCCGTCGAGCGAGATGTCCGGGAACTGAGACGCGGCGGCGTCAAAGTCGATATCATCAGCTGCAAAGTTTCAGAATACAAGCCTTGGAACGGACAGTACTTGCACAGAAAACTCATGATGAGAAGGAAACTGAATCACGCACGTGATACTCAACTCGGGGATTTTTTTCAGAGTCCAACCACGATGCCGTTCAACGTTTCTGGCGCGCTGGCGACGCTTCACTTTGTGTTCAGTCCACGGCTTATAGTTCCTGCATTGAAAGTAAAGGGTACGCATAGCCATTGTCACGTCGCTTGAAATTGAAGCCTATCTAGACATCCGCCAGCTCGATTTCGCAGCCCTGCACAGAGCTGGCTACAAAGGTGTGATCTTTGACAAGGACAACTGTCTGGTAGGCATTCCTTGCTTGATTCATTCGTTCTACTGACTTTATAGACACTGCCTCATAAAGACCAGCTTGTTCCCGAATTACAGGAAGCATGGTCAACGTGCCGCGCGACATTTGGCTCAAATAATGTCTTGATTGTAAGCAATTCCGCTGGAGCACGTTCTGACGGAGGCGGCCTTAAAGCAAGTCTATTATTCGATCAATCCGAGTGGCACTCACAACGAGACAGGCCGAGGCTGTTTCATCTGCTTTACAGGTACCCGTTTTGTTCCATAACTCCTTGAAACCTTCCTATTCCTGCATCGGGGCTATAAGAAAATATTTTGGATCACTGAGCCCACCTATTCGTGACCATGAACTGCTCTCGGTTGGAGATAGACTCTTCACGGACATCGTTCTGGCTAACAGAATGTCCGTCAAAGGCATAGACCATGATCATGGTTCTACCCCTTTATCAGTCTGGACTACCGGGGTCTGGCAACGGGAGTCCATGCTCATGCGCTGGTGTGAGAAGACCTTACTCCAGGCTGTGGAAAGGTGGGCTCCAGAAAAGAAGTCTAGATCGCAGCCAGACCACTTCATACTGCCGCCTCTGCCGTCTGCACCCCGACGGTCCGGACTGCTGCGGTACCTGAACCGATCTTAAACCTCCTTTCT
>CEMS01905595.1:32018-51698 GCA_900068915.1 Megacollybia platyphylla
TGCTTTACTATTTTAGCCCTCCGAATCTCGTCGACTCGACAGCTTCGTTGTCGCATCAACAAGTCCCTCTTTAGACACCCACATTCTCTTCAAACACCATGCCTCGTGGATATGCACATCGCGCTATGGATGTAGCACCACCGCGACCGCTAAAAACTGTTAGTCAGAAGCTCGGAAGGCTCCTTGGTATCTCAAAGCAAGTCGACCCCCTCGAATCGTTTTTACTCCTAGAGCCGCTACACGATCATGTTCAACCACTACCTCCCCTCCCAGAGCCTTTCGCCATAAAGACTAATGCATCCCGTATGTGTACTATATCTTCCTCAAAGGAAAACATTGACATTGTTCAGCATCACTGCCTATCTCCGAACCCAGATCTGTACGTGTCGTAGGACGAGGAAGCGCAGGCTCCGGTCTTCCAGTATTGGACACAGAAGATATCAACCCAAGACCCCTCGTTTCGCGTCGCGATTCCCAAGCTTCTTCCTCCACCTCGTCCAGCACGAGCTCCAAAACTATCAGATACGACGAACGCGACGGTGCAGGTCGCGCATACATCATAAAACCCGAAGAGCCCCAGTCCTCATCTTCCTACGAAGCTGATACCTTCTCTCCCTCATTTTGTGCACAATCGAATCGCCATGCATACATCTTCGATGATGTCTCGCCTACATCAACAGTAAGCGACTACCTCCCCACTCCAACAGACTCATTCTTTCCTAATGTTCGCCGGCCCCCACTAGTCATTGCCATGGCCGAACCCGACTCGGATGGCGTGATACATCGTATCCAACCGCCACTCCCTTCTCCAACGTTCTGGAAAACACCATCTTTGATTAATTTGAAAAAAAGGGACGGTAGCCCCGATTTCTTTGAGCGTGTTCCTGTGCAGAACGATTCCCCTATCAAGCTACCGCCTAGATCATCTTCTTCGTTACAGATCCGAAACGCTCCGCCCGAAATACCGTTTGAGGGGTACCTTCCTATAAGGGTCGAGAACCCCTCCGAACACCAGCGCAGGCATAAAAGCTGGAACGGTGAATGGAATGAGGAGGTCCAGAATGTCATTGACAAGCTTCGTATGTTGTGATTGTTGGCATTAGTTGGTTCAAAAAGTAAACTACCTCACGGACTAATTTAGACTAAACTTAGACTGAGTATGCTCCACTCTACGCAAAACTGGCTCGCTTTTCGTCTCGCTCCTCAGTGAGCGTGGCGATCTCGGCTTTGCTCATGGGTTTGAGAAACCAGAAGGGACCTCCCCCTGAACGGTAAATTGGTAAGTCCATGTCAAGGAGTAAACGATCGCCTGCTCAATGTGAGAGACGAGAATTGGCACATACGCGCAGGCACTCACAATATTTAGGCCAATTCGCCAAAGCATCACCCGTGTTACAACTAGAACTTGACCAACAATCCCGGGTGGGATAGCGTTGTCGAAGCCAAGCTACCTCACGTTCAGCTTCTTGAATCGCACTCTGCTTTGTAGGCTTGAAAAATGGATCCTCTCTGAAGTAAGAAGCGATCCACTATATGCCAAAGTCAATCTTGAGGTAGAGGGAAATTTGATGTTCTACGTACATGGGCACTGACTTCTTGAACGTGAAATCCGCCTACGCTTCTGGCTTCACCTATGATAGCAAAATCCCTCGCGTCAAAGTTCTCAGCAGGAATTACTCCCCGAAAGTACAACGGAGCGGGATCTTGAGATGCCTTGAATGGAGGATCTTGCAGAATTTTGTAGTCCCATATCGGGGCGTCAGAGGGTGGTGGTCGGGGAGATAAACCTATTTCTTCGATGACCTCTTTTGAAACGAATTTTCTCCAGGAACTTTCGAATCCTGTACCAAAGATAACGGCAGAAGTTTTGATAATTTGACCGTTGTCGAGGAGGATGCTATCGCCGTCTGGTGTGAAGCCTGAAAAATAGGCGGGCGCGATGACTTCTATTCTGCCGTCTCGAACAAGATTGTGAAGGGAATGAGGATCGCGTGGTTTAGACGGTCCCGCAGCCCTTGCGCCCCAGAGAATGGGAGTTCTGGGATAGAGGGCATCGCCTTCCTTCAGACCGTACTTGCTGTTCTGTTATTCGGTTAGTCTGACAACGGTGTATAGAAAAATCTTACTTGGGCTTCTGCTCTTGATAGGCAAAAACGTGTTATACCGGCTCCGATGGTTGTATTATGAAGAAAGCGACTACACTCGTTAACGGCGACAAACGGGAACATAAAAAACGTACGCAAGTCGAGTATCGAGATCAATAGTAGGCTGAAAGAGGAAGATGACACGACTCTTTCGTATCCAGTCTGGTATTCGCCGCTCGGGGACTGGGACATACCGCAGGCATTCACGCATGACCATGACAACATGACGATCTTGTAAAGACAGCCAGATGGCAATATCTGCAGCACTCTTTCCGCCACCAATGACGACGGCTGTATGTTTTTCCCCCTCTTTCTGGGACCTGATAGGGGGAACTGCATCCAAGATAGCCCGATGCGCTTTGGCCATCTGCGATGTGTGTGCAAACACGCCATTGAATTTGGTAGTTGCAGCATCAAGGCCGGCCGGGAAATGAGGGTAGTGGAAGTTCTGCGCCGGAGTGAGTGAAAACGGAGGGGAATGCAGAAGCATACTCCACTAGCAATGATCACTTTATCAAAAGTCTCGACCGTGTCTTCGCCGTTTCTGTGTAGGTGCAGCTCCCAGCCCGTAGTAGCATTAGCCGGACGGCGCAGAGATGTCACAGTGGTAGCGTAGCTGTCAGTCCGGTTAGATATGAATACACAAGTCAGCAATACACCGACCATAATTGACTAGGCAGATACTTGGCCGCAAACCTTTCTAGGTAAGTTGCAACTGCAGTACCAGCAATTTGACCCGTGAGTGAGTCTACTTGCTTCAACTCTTCAGACGTATATTCATTGTCAGACCCCCTAGGACGTCAATTGTCTACAGATAGAAGCGAAAAGGAACTTACGAATAAGAAAAGTCGAAAAAGGCTCCGTTAGTCTGTTGATCTGGGTAAAGGTTTTCTCGCGCCCATGTACCTCCTGGGCCAGAATCCTGGAGAGCCACCGAAAATGAGCAAGAGGAATTGGAATATTGGACGAACCTTTGTAAAGACTTTGACATGCTTGAAACCATCGCGACTGCGCAGACTGAGTTCAGAAATACTTAGTCGGACGGAAAAGAACGAACATAAGAATGGCTGCAGCGATTAACCCTCCGGCTGAACGACGCATTGGTGAATTGGTATAAATCGAAACTTCACTCACGGCCTGAGCCTATGACTGCAATTCTACTGGAAAGATGGTCGTTCATGATAAGCCTGAGGCGGGCGATAACTTGAAACACCAATAAAACACTAACATAATTCGGATTTTGGAACTCCTAAATGGACCACCATAGCCACCGCCACCACACAAAATCAAAGCCAGTTCGGATTCGACTGCCTTTGCCCAGTCGTACCGGTCAGTCCCAATCCGTGGATAGGACGTTTACGTTTATGGCAAGTTCATGCCATATGGTCTTTTTCATGGCACGTGAGTCAGACTTTTCAATGTCGGACACTAGCAACTTGCCAGGAGAATCTTCAAAAAAGCCAGAGAATCATGAAGGGAATGACGCCAACTCGAAAGTTGATGAATTAGAACTCCGAGTTGTCCTCAATGCGGAGGCTCTCTTACGGACTTCGTGCACCATAAATCAACTCGCTGATCTCCTTGCTGGTAAGGAGGGATCTCTGAGCAAAGATGCTCTTTTCAAAGCACTGATCAATTCCACTACTGATAAAACTGTGCGAATTGGAATTATCGGGTCTTCACTCTATGATAACCATCCCCAAGACCATTCCTTTCACTGCTGTAACACACGCACACATGGAAGCACTAGGTATGGACGTGGTCAACCCACTGAAATTCAACTCGGCGGCTGAAACTCAAGCGCAAAACTCCCAGTCCCCGGCCAATGTGGCTTTGAGTTGGGTGGCGACCGACTTCGTGAAAGATCATTTCAGTATATCTGTATGAGTTTCCTTCTCCCTGTTGTTTATTTTGATATCAAGGGGAAGCATAAGCATGGTTCCCGCTGCTTGGTTGATCAATATCTGCTCGCTGCCGTTGTGTATGCACAGGACATCCTCAATAAGGGTATCGTTTCGAAGAGTGATGCGAGGAGTAAATTCAAAGTTGACGATCCCCACGTTGCTGTGTTTACTGAGCTTCAAATCCCACCTACCAAAATTACATGTGGCGAAAAGTCCTACACATTTCATGGCTCTTGGGATTATGCTGTGGGGGTTATCGAGGCTATGGACAAACGTATGACTTCTAGACTACGCTATCCTTGTTGATATCATCCGTCTGCAGCATCATTACGTCGTGGCACATTGAAACTTTCTGCCTCGAATATTCTCACTGGTATTGTAGCAGTTAGAAGTTCAGCAGAAATGGAGGATGCAGTGCCTCAACTCATTGCGCGAATTTCGACCCTCTTCAGTGTAACGTGAGCATTGATTATTTTTTTTTGTTCTCGCCCACTAAGCCTCTGTAGAGAAAAAGAAACCTTCACCTCTGTGCTGAGCAACGGAGTATACTGGCGATTTTTTGTCGCTGGCAGTAGTCCCGGTGATCAGCTTCGGATATTCAGATCGAAGGAATTAGATGTCGCAGATGATAGTGGACTCATTGTCGAGCTACTCAAGGACGTAGTAAGTGTTGGATCCTCATAGTGCATACACTGGCAGTAACCGTGTCCCAGATATTGTATTCTACTTCTCCCATCATTGAACCTCTTGTCTAGTTTATATTTCCGGGCTCATATTTATGATTTATATTATGCGATTACCTGGTAATTATTAGAGGCAAAACTAAGGGCAAACTAAACCCGGAAGCCGACTGGATTAGTCTCCCAAGTCAGACTCGTAATGCAGCTTATGTGATGACAGTCGATATTAGAGGTTCGTGACCGCGTGACATCCTTCAGCACACCCACCAAGATGCTACGGCCTCTGAGGATGCCTATAGGCCCCAAGGTCTGGCCTTGTAATCAAGCGCAGGTCGCGGCTCACTTTAGGCCCAATCCATTCAGGCTATACTCATCCAAACCGCAAGATTCCATTCTCTCCCGTTTCTTACCGGCAGCCTCACCAACATCCACATCTTCATTCCGCAAGATAATTTCACTGGCGAAGCCTGAGCGAAAGCCTTTGTTGACTGCCGTTGGGCTCTTGCTGGTCTCCTCATCTGTATCAATGTCAATACCGTTCGCAGTTGGGAAAATGATCGACTTGTTCTCGAGTACCAACCCAGTAATTTCATTAGGCCATTTATACGCCTTCTGATATTTCGCGTAGCAAATGCCTTTTGGTTTATCTGTATGGCAAGCTTCTGGCGTCTTATTCTTCATGTTTACGACGGGAGCACTGGCTAATGCCGGACGCGCCTACTTGATGAAAATGGCTGGTAAGAATCTTTCTCTGTCGTGAAACACTGCAGTAGAGACTTTCAGGTCAAAGGATTGTTGCAAGGTTACGCGAACGCACTTATGCTGCTGCTCTGTCCCAAGAGGTAGAGCATGTTGAGAGAGGCGAAGGAGACGTCATCAGTCGACTCAGCGTTGACACTAGCATTGTCGGAGAAAGGTATGCCGCGACTTCCATGTGTTTGAAAGTACCATCTAACCTCCTTGTACAGTGTCACGCAGAACCTCTCTGACGGTCTGCGAGCCATAGTTATGTCCTCAGTCGGCCGTACGCGCTACTTGCTCGAGTTCCCTTTCTGACTCGACTTCATATAGTCGCAGCAATGTTCTACCTCTCTCCGACCCTAACTGGACTCATGTTACTGGTTGTACCTCCAGTGTCTCTTGGTGCAGTGCGTGTCTCTAGTCTCCAATGTCTCATTACCACGTGTGACAGGTCTTTTATGGTCGCTACCTCAAGAAGTTATCGACCAGAACTCAAGACGCTGTTGGTGAGATGACTAAGACAACTACAGAGGCACTATCCGCTCTTCGAACGGTTCATGCTTTCAACGCTCAACCGCAAGAACGCGAAAAGTTTCATCAACGTGTGAATAACATACTCTCACTGGTTCAAAAGGAAGCTACGGCTACGGCTATATTCTTTGGGTCTACAGGCTGGAGCGGAAACGTGACGCTACTCGCGCTTCTTGGATATGGTACAATCTCTCGACTGTATAACATTTGCTTATCCGGTGTTTCAGGTGGTTCCCTTGTCTCACAGGGTATTATCTCCGTTGGAGACCTAACGAGTTTGTTATTATACACCGTTTATGTTGGTTCAGGCCTTCAAATGCTGACGTTAGTTCCTTCCTTCGTCCCTTCTCAATGCTCAGATTTTTAGGTCCTTCTTTGTAAGTGCTGTAAAGAATAGCACCTACACGAAGTTGATCCTAGCTTCAGACCTCCATCATGCGTGGCATAGGTGCGGGATCCAGGATATTTGAACTTCTTGACCGGAAATCCGCAATTCCACTCCACACTGGCGTTCCTATTTCTCCGGAACGTCGTGGACCCATCAGGTTCGAAAATATCCAGTTTGAGTATCCAAGTCGTAGAGGCGTTGAGGTACTCAAGGACTTCAATTTGGAAGTTGGTACTGGGCAGAGTGTTGCACTGGTGTATGTTCTTTGTCTATTCCACTTAATCTCGTATTGAGAGTATAGTGGGAAGAGTGGAAGCGGAAAGTCTTCCGTCCATTCCTTGCTACTTCGGTATTATGATCCCATCAGGGGAAAGATCACATTTGATGGTCAAGGTGTGTGTTTCGCGATGACATATTCTGTGAGTCTGATCAAGTCATCCTAGATATCCGTGAAATTTCTGTCGATTCATGGCGAAATATCATCGGCGTTGTACCTCAAGACCCCGTCCTCTTCACAGGAACTATTGCTTCGAACATAGCCTATGGAAACACCGGCGCTACTCGGGAGCAGATAGAGAATGCTGCAAGGGAAGCAAATTGCGAGTTTGTATGGGGGATGCCGAAAGGGTTTGATACCGAAAGTGTGTTCCCCGCCACTTTTTTCCTGCTCTGATTTTTCGTCAGTTGGTCGGCTAAGTCTGAGCGGCGGTCAACGGCAAAGGTTGGCAATTGCTCGAGCATTGTTGAAGAAACCTGCTATTTTAGCATTGGATGAAGCGACAAGCTCGTTGGATGCCACTTCTGAACATCGGGTAAGGCACTTCACCATCATCAAAGCAGCTCACATTCTCGTAGGTCAATGATGCTATCGATAAGATCTTGAGGAACAGAAATACAACGTGTTTGTTCGTTGCTCACCGACTTTCGACGATCGCTAGAGCTGAGCGGATAGTCGTGCTGGAAGGCACTCGATCTTTTTCTATGTTCTGTATCCTTGCTCACTACATTGTCAGATGGCCGTATAACAGAGTCCGGCACATACCGCGAACTTGTCTGCAATCACTTACCCTTGTCTCGTTGTACTGATTCTCACCTCACAGACCAACCGCGAAAACTCTCGCTTCCGTACTCTTATGGCCGCACAACTAGATGCTGCTGATCGACAACGTGCACCTGTGCAAGCCTCCCACTCTTACACTACCCAGCAAGAAGAGGCAAGACTGTAACGCAAGCCCCCGTACAAGATAAACGTTCGTTTGATTCCATTGGATTCAGCTGTATCAACAGTTCCTCGCGACTTTATACTATCCTATATCTAGTAACATATAGAAAGTTCCCCATCTTCCTGCCCTCCTGCCCACGTCTAAGCTTTCTGGATAAGACTCTTCGCGTTGGTTCCTCAGGGAAGTGATAAGTGCTAACAAACAGACCGTCTCTCTGGCTTCCCTTGTGACCGATGGAGACAACGGACGTCATGAAGTCTTTACTATTACTTACGCTTTCTTGAGGTGAGCTGGAGCTGATTTCATCGCAGGCAGTCATTTACTTTACTTCACAGAGCACAGAAGCATGGATATAGCTGATGCTATAGTCAAGAGGATATGTATGAGCCTTGTTCCTTCCAGAAACTCAAGCTCGTCTGAATGCTCGAAGCATTCGCTTGATGTTCCAGTAAGAAGAACGGGATACGCGAAATCCAGAACACATTCTCTTCGGTGACAGTCACCAGTGATTTCAATGCCATTTACAGTCGCAAGATACACGGTCAGTCTATTCTGTGGTCTCTTTGATGTCTTTTGCACCCTTTTCTATCCCCTCTGTGGTCTCTTCTGAAGTCGCTTCCGTCTCCTCTGGTACATCTTCCGGAAAAATGAACTGTTCCTGTGTTCTGATGACACCGTCCATCATTTCACTCAAGTTCGCATAGACTTCGACTGCATGAGCTTGTTTCTCCTTGGATCAGCGTGAACCTGAAGTGGTTATGTGCGAAGGAAAGCTCACGTCACATTCTTTTCGTATCACTGTGCAGGCTTTGGCGGATCCAGATGTTCCGTTTGAGAAGGACCAGCTGACCACAATGATTGCAACTATCAAGCCTTCACAGACTCGTACTGGAAACCATTTTGGAGCTTAGTCGTTAACATTCTGGTCTCGTCTCACCTTCCTTTATGCTGTAAGTTTCTCCAAGCTCAGACTTTCAGGCATGTGGGTATGGCGACTCACTCATGATCCATGCTTTCCAATCCCCCAAACAACCATTTGAAAAATTGCAAGATCTCTCCGCGACCCTCCACTATGGGATAATTGGCCACTGACATACTTGCGCCAGGGGTCAACAATGCCGCGGCAACTGTTTCGTCGATTTCGAGACTGTCGACAACGTGATAGAACTGTCTTCGTTAACCCATCTTGAATGAACGGTATATCTCAGCATGTACCTCGTTGACCCATTCTGCTGCTGCTTTGTTGGAAGTAGTTTCGGTCGCTGTTGCATGAGCTTCAGTGGTTGTAGACATGGTTTTCAGTTTGGTGTACCACACCGAGTCCTTTTATGTGCTCAGTCTTAGCATTCGAAGTCACCGCAGCCGACTATCGTACCGAAAAAGTCAGATTTACAAGATACCAAGTGCTTCCAGCTCCACGTCCTTCTACGCCGTCCTCGGCCACAGTTGATGTGCTTTGGTAGTGAATGGACCTGGACGTATTATTCTAATCGCATAAGCCTGCCTTCAACAGCCACAGTTACGATCACGTTTCTAGCGTTGATCTAGTACATTTACAGGCAGATTAATACACTGTCGAGTCCTGCAGCCTCCATCGCCCAAGGGGACTCCGCCACCACATCGAGGATCTTTTCATATTCTTGTCATTGTCATCATCATGCCGTCCATCTAGGTTGTCCATCTCAATAGCATCTGACCGCTCTCGACTTGATCGTAGCGCAAAACTTCCTAATCCCCAGCCTTTTGAGCGCTCGCGTTCGAGTTCTCGAATCCGAGCTTCGCGTTCGGCAGTTTGTCTAAGAGCGGCTTGGTTATGAGCATGTCGAATGTGTGTGTACCACTGGTAGATAACATGGGGTAAGATGCGGGGTAAAGTCCCGCTTGTCGATGAATGTAAGGTCGTAGAAGACCCTAAAAAGTGAGGCTCAGGAGCATCGGTAGAGGATGGGTTCGGAGACCGTGGTGGCGAAAGAGATTCCGCGGCATTATCATCGAGCGTTTCCTCTTCTTCTTCGCTTGTTGGTGACGCCGAACGAGGGTTCTCCGTAGCCCGAGGGTGTCGTTGCACGAAGACACTTGTAACACCCTCCCATACCGTTTTAGCTCGATCTCTCCGCCCTTCGTTTTTGCGCTCTTTCTTTAATCTCCTGCGCTGTTCCCTCGTCTTCTCATTATTTTCAAGCTCATGAGGATTTCCATTGCTGTCTGCACCAACCCACCACCACCAACCCAAGAAGCTTTGCCAGAGAACAACAGCCCACATGAGTCCAGGGAGCCAAACGTACTCCACCTCCCTCGGAACGTACAAGAAATTTAAAGCCGTGCTGATGAGAGCTAAGACAAGAGCAGCACAACCAAATGCAGCAGTCCCGCCATCTGTCCTCCATGCTTGCCTTCGGTTCACCAGGAATCCCCAGATGAAGAGAGAGGAAGTAAAGAGGAGGGACAAGGTAGCATTGCATACATTGCGAATTGCAGATGCCACATTTGTTATTTGCGTGGTGCCCTGTATGGGCAGCAGTTGGACCACAGATGCTGTAATAGCGAGGGGTCCTGACTCTGGACGTTAGTAGATGACAGGTATACCAAAAATACTTCACCAAGTAATGAGAATATAAGACGGCCCTCCAGCCGGGACGGGTAAAGAAGCGTAAGGAACTGAATGTGTGTGATCTGCTACAATTGAGAAAAGAAAATAAGCTAATCCATAACATACTTGTATGAGCGCTGTTGTGGTTGCATTCATAATCAACCATGTAGCTCGCTCTGCTACCGACCAACCAATGGGTTCGCCGACATCAAGAGGTGGCACTATTACCGCAACATAGCTGAGCATGTATGGCCACTTCAAGCTTTCTTCCAGAGTAAATGAAATGATGACATGCAAGGTCGCAATCAGAGAGATAAGTAAGGTAGTGACTGCCGAAATTTGCAGGACATAGTTGACCGGCGCCAATGGCCAATGATACTGACCAGTGAAGATCTGCGGCAGAGTAAGTGTGAGCTGCTTGGAAGTGAAGGCAGACTAACGAGGTGAATGAAAAGAACGGCGACAAGAGTCAGAGTTACTCCTGTTAGAAGAATCTGTACAGGCAATGACCTCGCAAATTCAGGTCTGTATTCCAGAATAGGATCATAATCAAAAGTTGTTACATTGTCGGCAGCTGATGAGTTGGTCGCCCAGACTTGCAATGTCCAGTGCAAGACACTAATGAAGAGAGGAAGGATCATGGCATCCGTATGGTCACATGACCACCAACACGTGGTTCATCTCCGCCTCTTCCTTCGAAGTGCTTACCCACAGAGCAGGTAAAATTGCCTGCCAAGGTCGAATCTGGCGTCTGAGTCTCTCGAATATCGTTGGATACTTCTGGACGCGCAACAGAACGCGACGTGCCATCGTTACACTACACTGGCCGGCCCCACGTGCCCGACTGAGCCGACTCTCCTTACTAACATCCTTTGCAAGCCGCCGTCTTACTTCTTCCCAACACAATCCATCGGGCAATATGAGCGAGGTGTTAGTGTTGCGATAAGTCTGCTTTGTAGCGTAGTGACACCGATTTTAGGCATCTCAACATGTTTGGGGGATCATATCTCAACCGATTATCCTGGCTGAGGACTTCCCATGTCTTCTTGAATGCGGTAGTGTCCTCACCAAACACCCGTTGGCTCCTTTTCAATGCTGGTCAACCGCTTATCCTGTCAGACGGTGCACAAAAGAATCTGGCTTACTTCCCAACCCACGATATCAAATCTTTTCTCGGACCTGAACCATACTTTGGTCAGGGGAAAGAACACGGTGATATAATATTAAAGGAGGAAGAGAGTTCTTTCACGGAGGCGGCACGGCACCATAGCTCTCCAGTTGTCTTTCTAGGATTGAAGGAGGCTGCATCGGCAACAAGTGCTCTTCCTTCCAGCGATTTCAAAAGCCCAGACTCTGCATTATCCAACATAGAAGGGACTCCGTATTTCTCTATAGACGTTGCTGATCTTGGGCTGGCTGACGATCAGATTCAAACCATACTAGACGCTACAGAGCTTGCTAAGGGTGGTCAGTCTTTAACGTGGTCGGAACCAAGGGCACTTATGAGAGGTTTGGATGCATTCAATGGGTCTATTTTTGCCGAAGCACGAAGCATGGTCGACTGGAATTTGAGAAATAAGGTACGGACCTGTCGAGCCCCTGTACGACGTTGCTAACTGTTCCATTAGTTTTGTCCGGCATGTGGCTCTCGCTTATACTCCTTATGGGGTGGATGGAAGCTTGCTTGTAGCACCTTGTTGCCCTGGGCCGACAACATAGGTCGAAAACCATGCATCACTGCGTATGGAATGCATCGTTCTGGATCAGAAGTACTGACTGTGATAACAGCAAGGGCTTGCATAATTTCACTCACCCTCGTACCGATCCCGTGGTTATCATGATAGCGATAGATCCGGAGCAAGATAGGATTTTGTTGGGCAGAAATGTATGCACCATTTTGAATAGTCAAATTCTTATCGATCATTTCAGGGCAAGTTCCCTGGCAACTTCTACTCCGCTTTGGCTGGTTTCATCGAACCAGGAGAGACATTCGAGGAGGCTGTTTCTAGAGAAATGTGGGAGGAAGCAGGTGTTAAGGTCACTGATATTCGATACCATTCCGGTCAACCTTGGGAAAGTAGTTTCCTACCCATTCAGGATATACGAGTGATCTTTTTCATACAGCCATATCCTGCTAACCTCATGGTCGGATTTTACGCTAGAGGGGACGCCTCCAAACCCGTACGTATAGATCTCGATAACGAGTTAGTCGGTCAGTCTTCCTCTATGTATGATATCTTTATCTAACTGTTTTTGTCGCCAAGATGCGCGATGGTACACTCGCTCCGAAATCCTCACAGTTCTCAACCATCCGGATGGGACGAACATTACTCGTTCAGACCACAAGAAGATGGGCAACATCATTGATGGTAACAAACAAGTGGAATCTCAGCCAAATCCCGAAACAAAGAGGGACGGTCCACCCTTCAGAGTGCCGCCTACCACGGCGATCGCAGGCGTTCTGATTAGAGACTGGGCTGACGGGAAGCTCAGCTTCTTCACTCAAGCCGATCAGAAGCTCGCAAGTAATCTCTAAATATCTATGTACTACTTCCTCTTCAAGTTCAATGGCTATTTTTTCGTCGACGTCACCTTGGGTCATCTGCCAGGTCCGTTCACTTCGGTATAGAGGCGCCTGAAGACGAGCGGCTGTGAGGTAAGTTAGTTGACTGTTGCCATGAGACATCTCTCATGTCTAAAACTTGTACATCGATGTCTTCGGCGCTTGGGTGAACACCGATGAACCCGTGCGCCGACACTGTCGAGTCTCGAGCGCTGGACAGACGCTCAGAGATGCTGTCAGAGACCCACCTTTAGATTCGTCTTGAAACTTGAGATTAATTTTTATAGATCCGGTACAGCACATTGCAGTATTTTGCATACTGCGGACGGACAAATGTGGTCTCAAGTGGCCTTTTAGCAGCATTGCAGACAGCTTTGCTTCAATAGTGGCTCATAAACTGTGATCGTATTACTTGTTTACACAAGGAATGTTGCAACATCGTCCAGGAGAAAACACATGGTGTCCATCTTTGCCGCGATCATGGTGGACGATACCTACAGCAGGGAGAAGGGTATGTCAGTATGAACAGTGCCTGTCGGAGGTGAACGGATGTTACTACACAGTATCAGGCACCAACTTCTACTTGGGCGCTTTCCCAGTGGCTGGCGCCTGTGGAGGTTCAATACACGCAGGGAGCTTGCTCCTTGTATTCTACGTTTCGTATGGGCAATTCTATGATGATTCGAGCCGATTTGGACAAATGAAATACAAAGGACTCCGTGAGTATTCATTTGACGCGTAAGTGGAAGACAGATTTGATTGGTCTCAGCAAAGAATAAATCTATGAACCAATCTATGAACCAATCTATGAACCAATCTGAGACGATGACCGTCAGGACCAGCCAGATCTGTCCTGAAACTAAGCAAAAGGTGTTAAAACTTGGTTCCATGCAATGGTTCGACAGGACTCCACTGTCAACGGGGTATAGTTGTATAACCGTGCAACCGGGTATAGCATTCAAATTTGGCCATAGAGAGGAAGGCTATTTGCCAGGGTTAAGAAAAGCGCCCGGGCGTCAACCATGCGAACATCACGGGCGAGAGCAGGGGCCGCTCTACAAGGCTCTATATCTGTCGAATCAGCTTCCCAACTGCAGAGAATCCAGCCGAAAATCCAGCCGATATTTTCAAAAAAGAGTTCCGATTGTCGTCCACTGTCCATAACGTCTAACGACTCCCCGGAGTTTAATAGTCGATCATATGGGTCGCCACAATCTATTGGACTTCCATGAGGATCTGGCAGAGAGACAGAGACTGCAAATCAATCACTGGTGTTAGATTCACAACCCCAGAGCGCGGTTCGAAAGCTCGATGACAAGTCATCGCCACAAATTTACGCAAGATTTGAAAGATTCCGGAGGTCTTCACCCCGGCGTCAATCGAGCGTCAATCGAGCGCCTCGCGTGAAGATGACTGGGGAATTAATTGAACGCGGCGATAGATACGGTCAGACGGAAAGGTCTTTGGGAGCGTTGACAAAAAGTTTTTTCTTCAAGAAGGAATCGAGTCAGGTCAGACTGCAGTGGCAGACTGGGGTAACCTCAACTGCACTAAGCCACGAGCGGTAGTTCGGTTGCATCTGCATGTTCGAGCGTGTTCTCGGATAGAAAACCCTTGTAGAATTCCCGCAAATAAAAGTCCAAATGCGAAATACCTTAGTGAAGGCCTGTGAGGCGGAACGCGCCGGGCGTCAAGGATCATTGAGAATGATGATCACGTGTCATTTGAACTTTTGAAGCTGTTTCCATGCTGCATGCATGATGAAATGACTACCAGTCCTACAGCTCAAACTCTTGTTGGCATACATTGGAGATCCGATGTCATTACATCGCATTCCCGTTGTTATTCTCTGCACGTTTCTAAGTACTCACTCGAATTGGCATTTGCATGAGTCACTACTGTACTTGATGCGGTGCATTCTTCGGGTTTGGAGACGAGTCTGCAGAGTCATCCATCCAGGAAATCAACCTGCTGATTCGTCGTACGTTTCCGGGGAAGTCAAGTGGCAATTGGTCCACTTTTCCGAAAACGACATGCACTTGCGCCTGAAGTTTTGAGCTGTGCCGCGGCGATCGATTTATCCCCTTGGAAACACTCAGCCTGGACCATGCTCCTTCAATCAAGTAGGGAACAGAAGCCAAGACACAGGTATTCCGAGCCCCGTTTACTCGAGATCAGCGACTCTTTCTCCTTCAGGAATCTGGACAGTTCAATGGATATCCGACCGAGTCAAACTAATGTTACAGCAGTTCCACACCTATCTTGGGAGGTATAAAGCCTGCTGTCTATTACGGTTAACATATTCAGTACTATGCCTGCTATCACACGGCCTGTTACATCTACATTCTCCGCTCCATCCCAGGTTCCTGAGGAGGTCTGGTGTGCACTGGAGTCTCATCCTGTCAACTCTAATGTGATACTGCCTATCCTCGAAAAATGTCTGCAACGTGAGCAGAGGGGCATACAGCCGCCAGAAGAGCAGTTCTGGATCTCCTGCAGCTCTTATAACCCTCATCTTGCTGTCGAGTTTGTCTTATCGGTCACCTCCAATGACCTGGACAGATACCCCATCTTTATCACCACTACTTGCGCATACGTCGAACTGACCCCAGAATTCTTGCATCCTCGCATGACCGCCTTGGCCAAAGCATTGGATGAGGTCGTTCACAGCCGTCGAGTCTACTCTGTCTTCGCCCCCGAACCTGTTGCCGCTGTCTTCTGCCAAATCTGGTCAGAACTCACTGGTATTCAACCACATCCGGACCCATACTATCACGCCAACATCAGCTATTGCGACAGAAGATCTGTTTACCGGTCTTCGACTCTTCGTGATCTTCATGCTCACAACTACGAGCTGCGCCCCGCCGTACCAGAGGATCACCTCGCTGTTGCTGAATTATGTAAGGGATTCTCCAATGAGGGGGTGAGTGTGTCGGATTGTACCGCTTTTCTCAGGCTAAGACCATTATTCAGGAACCCTTTGTTTTGGACAACCAAGGTGCCCTTGACGAAGCTAGCATTCTGATTCAAAAGAGTCAAGTCTGGGTTTACTCTGTGCAACGAAGCAACTCTTCAGAAAAGGAAATCGCTTCAATTTGCGCGTTCACTCGTAATAGTAACAGTGTCGCTACGATCACCAAGGTTTACACCAACCCTCGGTGGCGTAGTAACGGATGCGCTGAGCGGCTCGTGCGCTGCGTCTGCAAACAGTGAGTGTCTTGTTCTGGTTCATCGAGACAAAGTCTAACCTCTTCTGTATAGCCTGCTTAAGACGAAGGAAACAGTCGCGTTATATGTGGCACACAACAACGTGGCTGCTGCGAAAGTGTATCACCGAGTTGGATTTTCTGGTCTTGTGGAGCCTGCGGAAGGAGTCGACTCTTGGATGGAGATTGGCTTTGACCGAAGTCAGGTATCACTAGGATACTGGTAGGCATCGTATTCACTTCGGCCCTCAAGCCGGATGTCACGGACAATCTTCCTACAGGTATCTTAGGTGTAATAGTTTGTATACCTTAATAGATGTATCTATTATTTAATTTTACACCTCTCGAAACACGTGCCAACTCAAAACTCGGTTGTGTCTGTGATGGCAGTGAGACCGAGGCTGAACGCGTTCGACATACTACAGAGAACAATTGTCTACTCGTGTGTCGCTCTCAGTGGGTGGGCTATTGTGACAGGTATTGCCATACATCGCAAGACGATGCAAAGAGGTCAAGGTAGGTTCCCGCTTGTTGCACTGCACTGCAATGTTTGACTGATGGTCATCCGCAGATGTATGTTTTCTGATTTCGTTCTGACCGGATCTCTGACTCGTCTTTGGTAGGTGATGTCGAGGATTGAAGCAGCCAGAGAACGTGATAGACAGGTACGATGTCTTGTAAGTTGCAGGAGTTCAATTACATGTATGACTGTAGGAGGAACTGAAAGAGCTTGCCCTTGCTGAAGCGGCACAGGTGGCGTTGCAGGTGGCGAAGACCGATCCATAGCGTTGATATGAGCTAGTGTGTGTTTGTGGCAACATTGTTCCCAAAATGTGTGTGTGACCGGAACCATTTACTGATTTGGTCCCGTTCCTTTGTTTGCACGTCGGTCCCCTTGTCGAACAATGGCCTGAAGATTTCTTTCAGCTACACTCATGTTCAAACGTATGGCCGATAAATTTACTGTTCATCTGCCTCGTCAGCACAAAGACCCACAGCTCGATATCGCTGATCTCAATTCCTACTTGCCGTCTTCCCCAGTATCTGCAGTGTCGCCTCAGTTTGAACATCGCGGCTCGATATCGACAGAGAGAACCTCGTCGAGCGAGTGGAGTAAGCGCGGAGACAGTCTGGATTATCCTGAATCAGTGAAGAAGCGATTGCCCAGTCGGCCCAGGGGCTCATACAAACTCGATGACTTCATTATTCAAAGAACTTTGGGCACTGGCAGCTTCGGTCGGGTGCATCTAGGTAAAGACCATCTCATGGCCAGCTCCGATGCCTTACACGCCTCAGTTCGCAGTAAACACAACCTCCGTTTCTATGCCATCAAAGTCCTGAACAAAGAACGCGTCGTCCGAATGAAACAGGTCGAGCATACAAATAACGAACAGGGCATCCTTCAGATCGTACAACATCCATTCATCATTAATCTATGGGGTACATTCCAAGACACGTCCAACCTGTACATGGTAATGGACTTTGTACCAGGTGGTGAATTGTTCACTCTGCTGCGTAGATCGAATGTGAGTCCTCCTTACCTATCGAGGTAACCAAGCTATATCGAGTTGCGCAGCGGTTCCCCGACCCCGTCGCCAAGTTCTATGCCGCAGAAGTGGCCTTGGCCCTCAACCATCTACACAGTCTAGATATCATATACCGTGACCTCAAACCTGAAAATATCTTATTGAACCATGACGGACACATCAAAATAGCAGACTTTGGGTTCGCGAAAGAGTGTTCAACAAGTACATGGACGTTGTGTGGGACACCCGACTACCTCGCACCGGAGGTAAGCCTCGTCGGTGATCTAGATCAAAACTGATTGTCCTTTTAGATTATTGGACAGCAGCGATACAATAAATCCGTCGACTGGTATGCCCTCGGTGTGCTCATTTTCGAAATGCTATCTGGTCTCCCTCCCTACCATCAACCCGAAGCTAATCCTGTCCTGTTATATGAGAAGATTACCCGTGGTCCCACACTTCTGCGATGGCCAGCAGCATTTAATGAGAATGCTACCGATTTGATTCTCAAACTCATGGAAGGCGATCCTTCGAAGCGGTATGGGAATATGAGACATGGAGCTGGTGATGTCTTTGCACATCCGTGGTTTAGAGAGGTGAATTGGGAGAAGCTAGCTGCTAGAGAGATCACTGCGCCGTATTTGCCAAAGATTAGTGGTGATGGCGATGCCAGCGCGTCAGTATAGTGTATTGCTGCTTGGTCCGTGTGCTTATGCTTTTACAGATTCGACAAATACCCTGAAGATAATGCCTCTGATGCGTATGGTCTTCTGACACCCGACCTATTTGGACACGTATTCCCCGACTTTGAATACACCATTCCAACACCATGAGCTGGACATTGTACCTGTCTGTAACTGAAAAGGTCAGGCTTGATGCCGACCACTGTCTTTATAAACAACTCTATATTTTGCATTGCATCTAGCTTGTTGTAGGATTAGCAAAAAAAAAGTGGAATAACTCATCCTTGGCGTTTGTTTGTCGCGTAAACAAGACCATCCGCGACCAAAAAATGGACTGGCAAACGTCTGGTCCTTCCAACACGGTCGGGATTTTCTGCAACGCTCGTCCTTCATCCTATAGTGGAATTGGTGATTCGCTGGTATAGATTTGGTCTGAAGAGCACTGAAAACCGTTCAGAATCCGAGAAGATCACCATTAAGTGATCAGGAGGAAGGCCCTTGACGGTTCTCTGTCGAGAAATGCCACGAAATAACACAGGCTCGACTGCGGGACGAGCAGGTCGTAGGACCAGGAGACCCGACGATGACGACGAACGAATCTTGGAGCAAAAGCAACAGACTCTTCAAGAAGTATATGACAGACATGACACGCTCGTATGTTGGCTTTGAGGGCTTAAACCGCGTTATTAATGGGCTACAGGTCAGGGAGATGTTTCATATGGAACACTTTAAGACGATGGTGGCTTATAATCCTCTGGTAGCAATCACTTCTGTCAACTGCTTTAGCTGACCAAGTCTGTTAGGAAGCAAAGCGCGAGGATTCCACCGTGTTTCGAGAGGTGCTTTGACTCATTTCATTGCTGCAATTGGTGCTCATGTCTCTCAGTACAAAGCCAAGTTCGACCTCGAACATACAGACGATGCAGGTCCCTCTCGCAGGACAAGGCGCTCGCAAAAGGAAAAGAGCCAGCTGTTCAGCATATCTGCACCTCTTCCTAAAACCAAGAAAGCAAAGAATAAGCCTCTGGACAGCAGTGCCATATGGGATATTCTAGCAAAATCAAAGAAGGGAAAAGGAAAGGCTGCGGATGTCCAATCTTCTGTGGACACCGCAAGTACGAGCACCGTAGAGCCTGCAGAGTCAATATCTGTCGGCATCTCTATGGGCAGGAGAAAACATCGGGCTACGATGCAAGACTCTGTCGAGTCATTATTACCTTCGTCCGCAGATAAGCTTCCTCAGAAACGTACTATTTCAGAAGCTCCTGCACCCCGGAAGAGACTAAAGTTTGAGCAAGTTGATGATCCCGGGGGGACGAAACAGCCAAACGGTATTTCGACGTACCGGAAAGTGACCGTACGACTAGCCCTACCGGTGAGCACAAATTGGTTTCTATGTATTTGGGCATGCTCAGTTCCTTTAGATCAGTGCGCCAGCTACAGCTTCAACCCCAGCCCTAACCCCAGCCCTAACCCCAGTCACCCCAGTCCCAGCCCCAGC
>CEMS01905598.1:5628-52779 GCA_900068915.1 Megacollybia platyphylla
AGAAATCCTACTCGTTCAACATCGGCAATCTGCTCGGCGTCTAGCCTATAAATCTGAACTCCCTTGCCAGGCACGAACAGCACTCGCCAGACTTCGTTGTCCTTAACAGTTTGCTTCAGGAATCCCAAAAAACGCACTCCCCATTTCAGACACGCATTTTTGTTTTTATTCCAGCTGTTTCGTTTATGAGGTATCTCTGCTGTCTGCAAATGTTTGACCTGTGTAACCTCCCCAGAGTTTGTTCGAAAACCAACGATAATTTCCTACTCAACTCAGTTGAATGGCCTGCTACGTAGCGTCACGCACCGGAACTCCAAGGAGAGTCGATTGAAAGTAAAATTTCAGTAATTTCCGTTGAAACCGGGCCTCGTCGTGTGCGTTTCGGATATCCATCGATGTCTTCAGTTCCACGAGGGAATCATCCTTGACACAGTCGACTTCACCTCCGAGAACCATCTTTATGTCTCCAAGTTTTGTATGAACGACGTTGCACCACTGGATGTTCGTATCAACGTCCCCGCCCCATCCAGGTTGTCTGATCGGTGTCTCGGACGCACAATACGACTCGAACGCATATCCATAGTACGTTTGCTTCCGTTGTCGAGCTGTCATATTGGTCCTAGGTGCGTCAAAAAAAGCAACATATGAAGCGGGCACCATACATCCTCTTCTCCGTCTCCTGGTCTACATGCTCTTCAAAATACATTGTTCCTTTATAGAACATAGCGTTCATACTCCATCCCTCATTCCCCCCATATGGCGCTATCAAGATTCTCCTTTTCTCAATACCTAAGTCTACGTAGCAGCACCCACTCACCTGGTCATAACACCCCGCCAACAAACAACATCTACATCGTCCAAGTTGACTGTACTATCCCCCCTTTTGCGCTTTTCAACACAAGCCCGAAGCAAGTTATCGATGTTCTTCACGTCTGGTCGAAAGGTCCATCGATCGTACCCATTCGACAACTGTGCCTTAGGTGGAGGTGGTACATAATACCGCTTCGCAGAGTCGTTGAACTCGAGCTCGCGCCTGGACGTGTAGGAGAACGTTATCAACCTTGTCGGGTGCTGCAGCACGGGTGGGTGCGAAGAGCTTTGGATGGAAGAGTACGAGAGTGAAATCTCATGCTCAGATCGGTTGCTAACCTCTGTTTGGCGTTCTGGCACACGATTCGGATAATGTTTCGTCGACATCATGGTAATAACAGGAAATAGCCACGCACGGGCCAACTTGATTCTACACGACCGACTAATACTTATAACACATTATCGCAACAACTGCTGTGGGGTTGTAATACGCCGTCCTTGCGAAGGCTCTCGGAGGATTTGGCAAAGCACACCTGGCGGGGAGTGGCGGAGGGGTGTTCTGACAGTACTTCTCTTGGATTTGCGGAGGAAGAGGAGGCAGAGGCTTGTGGGACCTCTCCCGGATTTGCGTAGGAAGAGGAGGAGGAGGAGGGAAAGGAGGAGGAGGTCGGGAATATTCATCCATCAGGAATCTGTCCTTGTGGGACGTCTCCTGGATGTGCGTAGGAAGAGGAGGTGGGTAAGTTGGGGGAAGTTGGACATATTCATCCAGCGCGGTTCTTCCTCTTTGCGCTCCTTTCCTCTCCAGCCCCTGAGGAAGATGTCTGTGCTTACCTCTCCTCGCCTCCGGTGTGAGGCCAGTATGATTCGTTTTCTTCGACAACTTCAAAATCTGTTTCTCCTGCTCTCTCTCCCTCATATATTGTTCCTGCGCCCTGAAAAATTCGGGGTTCTCTCTGTGTCTTCGCTTGTCCTCTTCCATGAAATACTTGGAGGCTTGTTCATCCACAAGCGCGACTTGGGATCGCGACACATCGTATGTTCCCTTGCAAGGTTTGTTCCTCACGATACCTTGACAGATGAAGGTACCCTCGGCGCACTGGCCTGGGTTGGGATAGTGGCATCGCGGATTGTTGCAACTGTTCGTCAGAGGGGGTTGGGTGAGGGAGACGGCGTAAGTCCCTGTGCATGGACGGTTCCTGACTGTCCCCACACATGGGTATAGCCCGTCCATGCGTTGGTATGGATTTGGACAGGTGCATTTAGGGTTGCTGCATTTGTTGACTGTGGGATGGTTAAAGGAGGGTGTGGCAGTGGGTGTCTTCCTGAATACTGCGGATGTTAGACTCAGGAAAACGAGCGGACTGTTGGTCAAACTCACGGCCCGGCATATTGCAAGAAAATCGAATACTGACAAAAAGAACAGGAGAAGAATAAAAGCGAAAGAAGACGAAAGAACTGGAAAAGAATGTGGGTTTGTTTCTTGGCTGGACATACAGTTCGTCTCTCCTTATATGCTGCGTTGTTGAACAATGAACTTGTTGTGGGTGGCATCGGGAATCGTGTACAAGTGAAACAATGACAATGGGTCAAACAACTCGGAGCATGTGCGGGATATGGGAATTGCTATGCGATTAAATATTCGGCGCCGAATTTTCTGACGCTTGTTGGAAAGTCGGCAGAGGGTAGCTCAAGGTTAAGCACACCGTGACAGATCCAACATGATTGCCACTGTGTCCCAATACAATCGATCAATTCCCCACTCAGTTGCAACAATATCTTCCAACAAGGCCAGCAAAGCGTATTCATCGACCTTCATGCTTGAAAATATACAGAGGATACGAAACTTGGGTGGTTATTGGGTATCCACTGTCTCTTTGAGAAATATTAATACTCCACTGTATCGCTTCTGAGATGTATACTGATCAAGACGCGTGTAAGACGCGTGTCTGTCGCGACTTAAGAGTGTGACTCACGCGAGCCGTCATGAATCACGTGAATACTTTCGCGGTCACTCACGTTACTGAGTCATAGCATGACATCTGCGCACAAACCCTGTTTGTCCACAAAATTCCATTATTGCAAGTAATATCAGTACAGATATGCTACAATTTGACGCTCCCATTTATGAAATAGTAATCTTCCTTGGTGTTGTTTCTGGCGCTGATTTGGGGAATGCCACTGTCAAGACACCATTCTCGAGGGACACTTTGATATCTTCCTCGTTTACACCTTGAGGAAGTCGCAGCGTTCTCGAAAATTTGCCAAATCTCCTCTCACGCACGGCATATCCATCCTGATCGTGCTCAGAAGAGATCTTGGTCTCAGCCGAAATAGTAAGACGCCCATCGTGAATATCGATCTGGACGTCCTCCTTCTTCAGTCCTGGCAACTCGAAAGTCGCAGTGACTGTGTTGGTCTCCTTGTTCTCGTGAAGGTCCATCCTGGATCACAGTCAGCATCAAATTTGACAATTGCACCGGAAGCAATGAGCATACCTTGGTTTGATGACCCTCGCCACTTGATCAGTCTCTTCTTCTCGAGCGCGAGATCGGGATTCGCCTCGTGGAGTGAAGAAGTGGTCAAGGAGACGATCAAAAGTGTAAGAAGGTTCGTAGTAGTAGACGGTAGACATGTTGATTGTTTCAAAGAAATCGTAGTGAAGAGGTAGCAGAATGGATGGTAGGTTTTATACAAGAGGTTGGGTTTACCGGAAGATTCCAGGGGCTACGCTGCTTGCGGATTGCACAACGACGAGCACTGCGGCGGATTTGCCAGAACATTCGAGCACAAGCACTTTGATAGCAACGACGATGATGCTGAAGGGTTCCACATAACCACGAAACTGCGAGAAGGTTCTGAATGAAGCAATGCAGTCAAGCAGCAATCATCTTGTGTGCTGACCTTTGAAGATCAACGTGACCTTGCGGTCATTTTCAATAACTTGTCTTTTGGATTTGAAGATCTTATGGCCCTTATGGCTCAGCGAGTCTTTAAGGCGTTTAGCTTGAGTTTCAACATACGTTCATGCTATTTGCATCTTTAAAAATTGGCGCCTAGTGATGTACCAAGTTCTGATGAAGTTCAAAACGTATACTTGATACAATGCTGCTACAGAGCCATTAAGCGGCTTCCAGTTCCTGGATGTACTTATTTGCTTCGACATTGTTTGCCTGTTTCATGACCTGGAGGAATTGAGACTGAAATCAGATTTGAATATGTATGGCTTACCTCGATGAGCTTCTCAACGTATTTCTTATATGCTTCCTCCTTTGACGTGCCCTTTACCGAGTCCCAAGCGTCCCTAGATCGAAAGGATATCAGCGACTGAGGTAGCGACAGATGATGACTGACCATTTCGCCTTGCCGGTAAAGTCAAGCAGGCCGGGTCGTGCAGTGTTGCAATCTCCAATCGTTGCTTTTCATTGATCAGAATCAGCTGAGAGACAATGAGCAGCAGAGCACCTTGTTTGTAGTACTTGTAAAACTATGTACGCCTCATCGTTGATAGAAAGGAAGAGATAGGTCACACGCACAAAGAGTTGGTCATCTTGACTTGGTTTGATAGGTCCATCTTTGGGCAAACTCTGCACAATTTCTACGGCTTTCTCGAATTGGCTTTTAGACATGGTCAATGATAGTTGGATCGATGCCGATAACACGTGGTGAGTGAGCACGTCTACTTGCACGTGATACAAGCGCGAACTTCACGATGGACCTCGACTACTATACGATGGCAACGTCCGTCCGCACACCGGCACCAAAGAAAAGTACAGCTCCAACGAGTCTGAAGCCTACCTCAAAACCAACTCTAACTGTTGAAGAGTGGGAAGCAAAGGCGCCAATAAGTGATCTGGCCATCCGAAGCATCACTAGCGTAAAATCTGCTAGTGAAAAGCCTCCGTTACCCCTCAAAGTATGCCTCGTTTTGATTCTCTATTGTCATTTGACATATTCAACAAGTTCACCACAGATGACGCTGGTCCTTCACGTCCTTCTACCCCCAATACTCGCGGCAAAACTCCTGGACTGGCTTCAAGTAGACCAGGAACACCTTTACAAGGCCCAACCATACGTATCATACATGCACTGCACCCTAAACAGCCAGTACAAACACCTCAGCAGTTCTATGATTGGTTCTCTCTTATAGACCGTTCGGTTGCTCATAGCCAAGAAGCCCATTTTAGAGCCCATGTGGCCAGTGTGGCTGAACATCTCGATACTTGCGATAGACTCATTCATGCCATTGGTGATATTGACCGCGAAGTCAATGACATGCTAGACGCGTGGAGAAGTGTCGAAGAAGGAGGCAAGAGTCTACAGGATGCTTGCGAACAGTTGCTACAAGAACGCGTAAGCTTTTACGCCTTTCAACTTGCATGTTTAACTAAGCTTATAATCATAATCTAGGATAGATTGCTTGCAGCTACTCAAGATATTGGTTATCGCCTGTCTTTCTTTGAAGAACTCGAGCATGCCACGCGGTTGTTAAACCATCCCGGAGAATCACTAGTTCTTCAACCAGAGTTTCTTTCTATGGTTGCTAACGTCGACCAATGCATTGAATACCTCAAAGCACATGTAGGAACACTCATTTGTCATTCAGTTGACTATCTAAATTCATTTATTTAGCGATATTTCCGAGAAGCAGAAATTTATCTCCTTCGCTACCGCCAGTGTATGACACGAGCCATGACACTCATAAAAATGTATTTCTTAGGCTCGCTTCGAGCTTTGTCGTCAGACATCCAAAAGCGCATGGCTGAAAAGGTATGTTACGTTGTTATGCAATGTCATCACTCAATGTGGCTATTAGGATGTTTCTCGTACCGCTCAAATGCACCTTTTATATACTAGATTCGGAAGCGTGGCAACCAGAGTTGTACCGTATCTGAGAGAGCTGGAGTGCCAGGCCCAAGCGCACCCAGATGAATTAGAGGCACTCCTCTCTGAATGTCATGCTGCTTATTTCAGTACTCGTAAGGCTCTCCTCGTTGGTCCTCTCACAGAAGAGATCAGGGGGCTGGATCCAGGACGGACGGAGCTTGTAGAGCTGGTTAGTCGGCCTTTCCTGCCTGCCAGTCTTAAATTTTGATTGCATCTTTAGACAAGAAGCGGTTGCAGCTATCTGAAGCAGCTGTGCACCGACGAGTTCAATCTATACAGGCAGTTTTTTAATACCGGTGAAACCCATCTCTAGTAAATCTTATCAGGCCCGTCATGATGATATTGATTGTTCTCTAGTTCATACTTGGAAAATCTGTGCGATTACCTCTATGACGACCTGCGCCCACGTATTCTTCATGAACCGCGACTTACCGCTCTCTGCGAGGTATGCACAGTCCTCCAGGCTCTTATGGTCCTCGACGTCGCTGCCCTTCCTGACGCCCTGTCTTCCGAAGAGGATGAGGCCATTGTTGATGAGCTCGCAATAGATTTAGACAACCCGCGACCCAATAAATTTGCGAACAAAAGTGGACTAGACCGGCTTCACATAAGCCACCTTCTCCAGATGGTTTTACAAGACGCCCAGACACGGTTGTTCTTCAAAGCTCAAGCTGTGATACAGAGTGACATCCGCTACTATCCGGCGAAACCCGAGGACCTTAGGTATCCCGAGAAACTGATCGGTCCGTATTCTTCGCTACGGTCAAAGCGGTCACTAATTGATCCGCCATAGCTGCTCGGCAACCGGCATCCTCAACAGAAATCAAAGAAAAAGAGAGCATCAGTCAAATATTCAGTTCGCCTTCTTTGGATAGGAAAGATACGTGGTTTCCAACACTACAGAAAGCGGTATGGGTATTATCCCAGTTACATGAATTCGTCAAGGTGAATTCTGTATGCTGGTACCACATGAGCTAATCTCGGTCCTTTTAGCCAGCCATATTTGAAGATATTGCTCAGGAAGCAATTGGCCTTTGTCAGCAGTCCCTGCTCAGTGCTTCAGAGCATATCAAGAACAGAAGCCCTCCCTCCAGTACCTTGGACGGTTACCTGTTTTTGGTCCGTCATCTACTAATTCTGAAGGAGATTACAAGTAAACTGGATCTCGTGCAAAGAGATGTCGGAGACAATCTCAACTTTTCTAGTGTAACCGGTATGATTGTTCATTGCGACGGATCTAGCTAATTCCTCGCCACAGAGACGTTAACGAATGTTCTCAATAAAACAACATCGTTACTTCCTCAGACTTTATTTGCTTCTCTCGGTGTTCCTCGAAGTAATGACAACATACGAGACACAACACAGGTTTGGTAGCTAGTTCTCTTCTCGCTCAAGGTCTGACCGGGTCTGACTCTGGCAGAACATCGACCGTGACTTGCGTATGGGGTGTGAAAACATCATTACGGAATGCTCTGCCTCCATTTCTGCACCTCTTCGGTTATGGACTCAACGTACGCAGTCTCATGACAACCATGTGGCTCACACAACAGAAGATCGCGACGTTATAAAATTAGACGAGGAATTCAGGTTATCCTGCCACCGTGATCTTCTGAGCAATGCGATTCGGCTCAGATTGTATCTAGACGAGCGGACTGTTGCAGTATTACTGCAGCACGTGCAGGACAGGATTGTCGATGAGTACATGGCCTTCCGGGAGATGGCGTTGAGTCTAAATTCAGGTGAGATCGGAGAGAATCTACTGTCTGCGATTGCGTTGAGAGCGTTGTTACGGAGTGTTTGCGTAGACTCGGGGACTAAAATATGATCATCAGATCGATCTTCCAAGTGACATATCTTAAATCCGGATGGCTAGAGTCTCAGCTACGCCCCTGACCCATAAAAACAATATGGTTAATTACACAATCCGACGCCGCCCCACTCTACTCACCTCTTCCCTCCGGCCCGCATGGATTGCACCAGTCCTCCCCGCAAAAGCAAGCAGAAAGCCGAATCCCTCCCGGAACAGGGAGAGGTCAATCCATATCTTATGAAACTTCAAATCCCACCAGATGAGACTGAAGCAGAGCGCAGTATCCGTATCAGGGAGATGCAGGATGCTCAAAAAATATCGCGAAAGATTGACGACCATATCCTTGAACATAAGAAGGCGTTAGATCGGCGGAAAAAGGCAGCCAAAATCTTGTTGTTAGGTGCGTTCGCCCTCGCATCTCAGAAGTGATGCTGAGCTTCTGGTCCGCAGGTCAGTCTGAGAGCGGGAAGGTGAATAACGCAGTGTACCCATGCTGCAATCTGACACTTATACACACTTAGAGTGCCGTGTTGAAGAGTACGTGCTTTAAACTTTCAGAATGAAATAGCTCACTCAAGCCTAATACTTTTGAAAGACTTTCAAATGGCTTTCACGCCACACAAGCTGGACGAAGAGCGTCCTGCATGGAAAAGGATCATACAGCTGAATCTTATAAGGTTTCAGCTATTCAATATTCAGATATGCTCTGACAATCTTTGAAGTAATGTAAAGATAATCATTCAAATCATCCAGGGTGGTACTGCCAATGCAAATTCCACAACACCACCCCCTACAGACAAGACACTGCGTCGCCTTGTCTTAAGCCTATCACCGCTTCTTTCGGTTGATACACACTCCATCAGTTCTCCTAGCTTGCGAAATTCGGACGACTCGGTTGCCTCAAGACACGCATTGGACAGTCAAAAGGGATATAGATACAACCCTACACCTATACTGGAGGCCTCCAAAGACGACATTATAGCTTTATGGCGAGAGCCGGTCGTCCATCAGATATTATTCTCTCGGAACGTGCTGATGCATAATATACCTGGGTTGTACGACTGCCGTGAGCTCCATTGTTTGCTTCTCACCAGCTTCATCAGCTTCTTGAATGACGCCGAGCGCATAGCCTCCCCAGGTTATGTGCCATCTAACTGTAAGTCCGTCCAGGCATTGACGCAAGTGCTTGATTTTTTTCTGGCAGCCGATATAGTACGTGCGCGTATCCCCACTGTCGGCGTTGAAGAGCACCACTTTGTCGTGGAGACAGGTGTGGCAATATCTCATGACCTAATAGATTTTGTGTTGACGCAAGTTATAAGGCGTGAACAAGGGTTCCGAATTTTACATAGCCGATGTTGCTGGAACGCGCACTGCGGTATGTTTGCTTGTTTCAAACGATTCTTATACTACCAGGTGTCTAAGCGAGCATCATGGGCGCCGTATTTTGACGATGGTGAGTACTCGGTTCAAACTATGTCTAGGCTTACAATTGTTGCTTCTCTTAGCCCAAGCTATCCTGTTCTTGGCACCACTGGTTTTCAACCAGATGCTTGAGGTATATTTTCAACTTATTGGAGACCACCATTCTGACTCGTCGTTTATGAACAGGAAGATTCGCGGATAAACCGATTAGTACATCTCCCCATTGGATACCATCTTCCTGGCTAAACTCTCTCTGCAGGAAGACTCTTTGGCTGCCTGGCGAGAATTATGCGCCAATCCTCTGTTAGCAAATTGTAATATAATAATTTTCTTCAATAAGGTACTCCCTTCGGTTCATATTGTCATTTACTGACTTTACCTCAGAAAGACGTTTTAAAGGCGACCCTTGAGGCGGGCGTGCCCGTCAGTCGCTACGTGCCTAGTTTCGGTAATAACCCAAACGATGTTGCAAGTGTTACCAAGTGTACGTTTAACCCTACCTCTCTTGTCGATGCTAAGTGATCCGTAGATTTCAAAGATAGATTCCGGGCCTACCACAAGAACCTTTCGCCCAAACCACGACCATTCGTGTCATATGAGACATCAGCCATCGTAAGTATCTTTTTGTCGGACAACCCGATCTCCAAACTACGACAGGATACCCAAGCGACGATGGCACTGGTCATTGCTGTGCAAGAAGGCATTCTACGGGATCATCTACGGTAAAGTTTTGATCCCTTTCTCTTGCATACGCTTACTGAAGAAGACTCTTAACTGCAATGTAGGCGAGGGAATGTTATCTGATATTCACACATTTCATGCCCTATAAACATCGGAGGCCGAAGGGACCCAAAGAGCTTTAACACTAGGCATTTTAGTTGGTCGGTGGTGATAGCTCATCGCGGATAAATTATTCTAACTTAGAGTATGGCACAACGATCAAGCCATGAGGTAAAAGATGAGCCTCGTAACGGCGTTGGGTACAATCTGGCAGGGCTGAACTTCGAACTTGCTCGGACCGGTCTGCTCAGGTCTCGCTCTGATTGATATTACGTCGAAACTCGGAAGTCATTGCGCTTGGAAGATAGCAGTTGCGCTGCGGTAGAACACGATGCTTCTGTGTGTACCTCTGGTTTTATGAAGAGTAACTTGTCAACATGTCATCTTTGATTATGTCTGCCAGTTTTTCCGCGATAGCAAAGACAGCACCTGCCTGAAATGGAATATCTAGAAGGCTAAAAGGTTATGAGATCGCTTACTGGGTGCCCTGAAACAATACCTGCTCATATCAAAATTAATTCGACAGTCAAACTTCAGCTAATACTTACTTGGAAAGACAGAAGCATCGCAGACACGAAGGCCACGAACTCCATACACTCTGAGTTTGAAATCTACAACCCCTTTCTGCTCCTGAGGTGCCATACGACAAGTACTAGTCGCTGCACTGATATTGAGATTGAGGAAACGCGGTCAGGGTCCTTACGATGATAAAGCGTTTCAAGTCTACTTCGGACAATCTTCTCCATTTCCGCATCCGAAACTGAGTCCAAGTGATGATCCAATTCGGGATGTTCGAAATCGGCGTCTACCATGGAAGCCAATGGTTCAGTCCTTGATATCTTAAGGCATAGTCTGACTCCTCTTATGAGTCTATCGACGTCGTCTTGAACTTCGAGGTATCTAGTGCAGATGTCAGATTAATTTTAATACCTAAGTTGTCGCTATCCGCACCGAGGATCGATGATGGGATCATCCCATGGACTGGCAGAACGCAGAGAAAGGCTCCCAACACTGAGGGGTCTGCAGTATCGTGAGCATTTATAACTGCCAGAACTACTTAAGTGACCTCAAAAGGCAAACATTGAGTCCGAAAGAATGGAATTTGAAGCCTCTTAGGCCGTGATCAAGGTAGCCGAGAGGAGTCGCGAACAGCTCCAAATCAGGGCTTGTTGCGCTCGAGGCACTTTCTTTGAGTTGGCCTGGAAAATCGGCTTCCGGAAAGAGCTTCCGATCATCACTGCGCACGAACGCGGCAGCTTCACCCCACTGATCCCATCAGTGTCAGAACTGAATTGATGGGATAGAACCCTGCACGCACATTTGTTGATAGTGGACCTCGCCGGAACATTATGTACTGGAATGTGGCCCACAGAAGTCGTATCGACTGCCAAATGTTCTTGGGTTTGGTAAAGAGAGGTGCAGTCCGCGTCTTGTCCCTGAAAATAGTCCGCGCCGAAGGATGATCAGTTAGATTCGCTCCGACCCCCGGAAGATGGTGTACGACAGTGATTCCGTGGTGCTGCAGTTGGTCGGCAGGTCCTACACCGGACAGAAGAAGAATCTATGAAAGAGCCATAAATGCATCGTCGAAGCAGTGAACTTACATGCGGAGAATGCACCGCCCCGGCTCTAAGAGGTAGGTTGAACCATGAACAGAAGCCAGTCATGAGTCGCATATCCAACTTACGATAGCACAACCTCTTTTGCTGCACGAGCTTGGTAGATAGGGCTATTTTGGCTACTCGCAAAATTGACACCGACTGCCCGAGTCTCTCCGTCAACACTTTCAAAGATAATCTGAGTGACAAATGCGTTGAGAGCTACTTTCAGATTTGGTCTGGTCAAGACATCTGGGGTCAGATAAGCCGATTCAGAGGAAACTCGTTGTCGTTTCTCGTCCACATAGGTCACTGAAAAGGTTCAGGTATACTCATTTGCACACATGGCGGCACTACGTACTCATCTATGAGTAAGGGTGAGTGTATGATCGCAAAGCAGAGTATTTGCTCCTACTCTGTTAACACCGATGCTACCAGACGAATTAAAATCGGGGCAATAGGGAATACCAAGATTGAGGCAAGCCTGAACAAAGGCTTTTGAAGATCTGAACATAGCTGTGACATAACCGACCCGGACTGGACCGCTTGTTCCCTTGGAGGATGCGTCTATAGAGGGCTGAGCACGATCAGGTATATAGTTTTCAAACTTTCGAAAGTATCTACGGATGCTGAACAAATGGGCCTCCGAAAAAAGGTGTCTTACTCGCTGAAATTCTTCCAGGACCAGGTGTCATCGCCTGTAATGCGAGCCCAGAGGTCGAAATCACCAGGATCACCGTATTGGGCCCTGTGAACAGTCACCATTACCAAGTATTTGAACGAATAGAACCACACATTTGAGCGTTAATTGAACTGCAACCACCGAGCATCCTGGCTGAAAACAGCGAAGTGAATCACATAGACTGAACGATACTGATAATACTAACCTCGAGGCCAATACCGCCTCCTATTTCCAGCAAAGACTTGTCTTAGACCGATGTTATCAAGAGGATCAAAGAGAGTGGTAAAAAACTTGCGGGTTGGTCCATAGCTGGAAGACATGTCTGGTGGTGAATAGAACAGTGTATGCGGACGGAATTCTGCTGAGAGGAAGGGCTGCACCACTTTCAAGTTTTCAGGTATGTATTAGTGCTCGATGCCCTTGGAAGCTGGTCAGCGGTTACTTACCTTTCACCGGCTTCAAGAAGTAAAACTCGAATAGAAGGATCCTCGCTTAGCCGCGAAGCCAAGACGCAACCAGAGGTACCTGCGAGAAATTTGAACAAGTTGAGGGACGATAGTCGTCTGCCAACCTCCACCAATAATAATGAAATCAAATTCATGGTCAGTGTCTCCCTGTTCGTCTTTTAGGCTTCCGACCTTGCTTGGGTCGACGTAAGGGGACTTTGGAGAGGGGCGGAAGGGTTGCAACAGAAACTTGAAGTCAAATAAACCCATAATGTTGAGAGCTAAGAGCAAGGAGGATTATGGGATCGTCTTCAACGTCACGCTTGCTGGGCATGAAGGTACACGTGATCACAATCGCGTCGCGTCTGCATGAAAGATTCCCATCGATATCTTGTGTGCAGCGAGTCCAGCACATTTGTTTGGAGCAACCAAGAAGGAACACTGCTCTGCATGGATATTATTTTAACAAGTAAGCAACTCTACAACAATATTAGAACTATGCTACATTCTTTTGTACTTATTTCTAATGTCCCTGGGTATAACAATCCATAGGCGTCAAGTGAGTATATAAATACATTTATTTTTTCAAGTGCATAAATGTTCTGAGTGCCCCCCATTTTGTGTGCAATGACCGCGTCACCTCCCATCTGTTGTTCATGAGAAATCGCGGTCAAGACTCGAAGTTGACGAACTCACCGAATTATCAGGTTTCCCCTTCCGGTGATAGCTTTGCCCTGACGAACAGGCATGCCATGTCCAGGAATTGTGCAGCTTCCGTGCAGTTTGTTCCCAGAAAATTCTAGCCGCACGGTTATATCTTCGTCGTTGATGCCAGTAAAGCACAGCTTTCCACCCGGACGCTTTAGACCCTCGTGCCAAGGAATGTGAACGTCCATGATCAAGTCATTACCGACCCGCGAGAACTTGTCATGAGGCTCCTGGTCTACAAGAAAAACTATGTCCTGGAACGAGCCGTCTTTACGCTCGTGACCAGCCCCTCTGCAGTATATTCTTGAACCAGGCTGGCATCCAGGAGGGATATCGACATCCAAAATGACATTCTTCCGGACGCCAGAGAGATTGTAGCGGGTGATGCGTAAACGTAGATGCTTTCCGTGGTACAAGTCTTCCAATGGGAGACTCAAAGAGTATTTCCACTCCTTGGAAGTAGCACCGCCGACGGAAGACAGAGGTGGACCGTAAGCTGGGAGAGGAGTATGCGCAGAAGAGGGCGATTCACTGATTAATAAGCATAAGTATAATCGAAGAGATTCGCCGTGAGCTTACTTTTGCTGAGTAACAGATGTCTGGGAATGAGACGCGGCGGTTATGCCAGGGATATACGAATGAGAAATCATATAACTACTTGTTTTATGGTACTCCGACGAATGGTCAGAGGAAGAGCAAGTACTTGACGGTGGGGAAGGGGAAAGTTCCTCTGAGGCCTCCGATTCGAGGTCCTCAGAGGAAAAGCTCTGGCTCAAAGTTGAACGCGAAGAGTGACGACTGTTAGATGGTCGCGGTCGAGGAAAAGGAGAACCAGGCTTTTGAATCAGGCCAGTGTTTCTAGCAAAGAGCTCTTGGCTTGCTCGTCGCTGAAGACCGGGACGCGCCATGATTAAGGCCTTGTATGCATGGCTAATCTCGACAAACTTTTCTGTCGCCAATTTCTTCGCCTCGCCAGTGTGACGGTCAGGATGCCATGACAATGCCTACGTGAAATTGGGCGGTTAAGGGTCTCATTTCCTAAGGGAAAAGTTATACTGACTTGCTGTTTGTAGGCAGCCTTGATTTCTTCTTGTGTGGGATTGCAGTTGACACCCAAGACTTCATGCCAGTGATGTGTTTGTTTTGTCGCAGGACTGTGAGTGTGCATTGTCGACAATGCTCTAGTGTTGGAAAGTTGTGGGACAGGGACGCGTTAGCATCCTTAAATCCCGAAGAGATTTCTGGCGCAGCGGATATATCGAGCGAGCAGATCTGCGTGCGGGCAGATCGAAATATGAGCCATATCTCTATGACGCGTGGCTGCCTCCATGACCCATGGATTTGGTAGTGCTTCGGAAATTAAACGCGTTAACAGCAGAGATTCTGCGGGCCAAACGGAAGGCGAGATCCAGTGTGACTGAGACTGGGTCCAACTGACCAGCCTTGTGTTCCAGAAGTTCCTGGCGAGTACCGCACAAATGCTAGCAAATAAACTGCAATAATTTTGGTACACAACGGAGCCTTTCCAACGATTGTTGAGCTGCGAATTTGATAACCGGTCACCCTAAACATGCTATCTCGATAGCTAACTCGGGACGAAATGTCAGCTTCTCTTTCCTAAGTTTCCTTGTTGTCGCTTCGGTGAAGTCCGGTTCGAGTATCGCCTACTCTAACTTGGGTCCCCCCCGATACCGATACTGTGAGTCCCTGTGGGATCTGCAGACCTGGTGGGAACACAAATCATCAACCTTTCAGTCTCGACCTTGGACTGCTGAAATGAATCAGCTTCGCGTTTAACCGTTTATAACTTTGATGAATATCAGCTTCTTCGCATTCATTCTCCCTGCGATGCTGTATATTGGGCGCGTTGATGTCTTGTGGTCGCTTATGTCGGACCGCTAAGTGATTCTAGACGACAACATGGCATCTTCGTGGTGAATTTCCGTCCTAATCTTATCGCGCATGACGGACCAGGCCCGAACTCCGTTCACATTTTCAGTCTTTCACAATCTCGACTTTTTTGAAGTCGTGGTTTAAGCATATCAGAAGGGTTCAAGTTCTCTGTTCCCAGACTCTGCTTTCGACGCCCTGCCTCGTTGCGTTACTTCACAGCAGTGGGTGCAGTCAATTGATTCATACTTTGGTCCTTCCCATGGTTTGGCTGGAAGGCAGCCCCTGTCAACATCGCCCTTGCTAATTCACTCGGTGGGAGCTGCGCCTGGCACTGGAGCCTCAAGGACAACTTTCTGGGAAGTAGTTCCCTGCAGTGCCTCGTTTTCCAGCATGCAGATTGTCAAGCTGTTACCCCAAGCGGTGCAAGCCACATTTCTCATGCCGTTGGTGAAAATAATTTCGCTTGTGGACATCTCTCACGAACGTCCAGCCTAATAGGCACCATAGATATCATAGAAGATCGATGTCGACAGGAGAAATATCAGAATAGGAAAGCTAAAACTTTTTCTCGTAACGTAGCAGGCTCGTATTCTTTGATGTTTGGGACATTGCCTCTGTCGAAGTTCATCTCGTGAATCCGCACCATGCGTGTTCTGGTTGTCAATAAGATCAATGATGATCAACATCAACGAGGTACCACTCACCGATAGATCAACTTGTATCCCAGTATTAAAAGAATAAAGAGGGGCTAGAGAGGCAATCGATTATATGATACCCATGAGGGGACAAGGCTCTCACCAAAGGTAGGTAAGAAGAAATAAATGTCGGGACCCATGGACCAATGTCAATGTCTGAGGTGAGGGTTTGTGGGTCAGAGGGCATCCTCGCTACAACCTTACTGTTGGCTTGCAGCCGTCAATGATAGGCAATTCACTTACCGATTCTCCATGGGCCAGGCCGCGTGAAAACAAACCAACCGTTGAAGAGGAGAATTAATATGCACATGCTCAAAGCATAAATTGCCGTCTGCACTTGTACTGTTACTCGCAATCGAAGATTGTGTATCTCCGCTCACCCAAGGCTGATAATTATTTCGGTTGACGAAGAGATGTTCTTGGTTTCGTGCTCTAAAGCCCGTGTTAGGATTGGGTTCTCGACATTCTGCGTATCTGGTCCCTTGGTGCCATCTAGCAATTTTTTTTTTTTGGTTAATGATTAGCGTAACGATGAGGGAATCTACCGTAGGTAAGTAAATAGCATCCCGATCCAAGCTAACAAGGCAGTCACGCTGGTCATGGAGGATAACCAATAGAATACCTGTCGACAGTGAGGCAGGCGACACAGTACGTTATCCACCAACCTCTTCCGCGCTTGAAGCCGACATGAACGCTAGCTGTGCGAAGCAGAAAGCAACCAGTATTCCGGCCCAAGGTACGACGGTTTTCTTAGCTTCATATGTTCCAGCACAGAAGCGGGGAGCATGACCACATTGCGATAAAAAGAAAAGGAAACGACTCGAGATATAAACTTGTATTGTAGATCAATAAAGATAAAAGCTGGACATTGGGTGAACTCGCCATCAGAGGTTGCAGCGGAGAACGCGCTAAGAACGAAAGCACCAGTGATTATCTTATCGATATATTTCCAACCCGAGTCTTGTAGAGCAATAACGAAAGGCGATAACACGACCTTGGCTTCCCCTGGATTGATTGTACTGCCGCCTAGCAAGCGTGGATCATTGGAGGGTACGAGCAGTCCAGCCACAAACACGGCCAGAATGTAGAATAGCATGCTGTGATGGTGATGATGAGCAGAACCTTGTAATAAATGATCAAAATACATCCGAATCCATACACGACGGACGGCTCGCGGAATATTCTTCAGCGGTTATGAGTTGAAGATCTAGAAAAGAGTGAAGTATCGTACTCTGGTGGGATTCTGAACCTAAAATGAGATTACTAAACGGCTCCATTTCTATCGAGTCTATGAATGACTTACTTCTCCAGCTGCAAGACCAGGGACTTCAGTTCCGAAGAAAGCAAACACAGCCTACATAAATGGAGGGAATGTCCGGGTAGATCATTAAGAGACGAACCTGGCTTATTGACGACCACACCCCCAAGAACCTGCCTAAATTTCCCTTTGCCCGATATTCGCAGAACGGTCCGGGATTGCGCCAGTTAGTGAAACCTATGCGCCTGTAATGTACGTATTAGGTCGCAACGAAAGTAGTAAGGAAGTGGAATACTAGCCCCTTTGCTCCGGCTCCGGCATCTAAGGCTATTCCAAGTAGGATGAGGACGACGATCGTCAGTATCTTGATGCAACTGAAGAAAAATTCTGCTTCTCCGTATCCCCTGGCTCCGAAACAGTTGATTCCAACGGCAATGACAAGCTGGATGGAGACCATATGAGCGGCGTATAACTAATGTCGCTAGATCGTACCATAATCGAGATGGAGATTAAACTCGCTTTTCTGAAGGACAGGTCATGGTCACCCCAAAGTCTAATCCATGCAGACTATACCTCGCATCCACAGAACTATCTTTAAAAAGTGCGCTGATGAGAATTGCCGCAGCACTAAGCTCAGTGGGCAGGACGATCGTCCTCCGGTGATTCAGAAAGAAGCAAACACTAAATGAGGCGCCTGATACGCACCAATTGTACCAGCCATTCCATCCTACCCCAAGTTTTCAACGATGATTGCGAGTCAGCAGAGAAGGACACACCCAAGGCAAATCCAAGAGCGGGATCTACATATAGTCCTAATATTGTTTGAGACAGAAAATTGAACGCGAAAATGGACTTCTACCTGCTAGACCAACCATACCTCCAACATTGGGCCTAATTTGAAGTCAAAAGACGGACAAAAAAGGTGCTACTCACAAAAAGGAGACTATTTCCCCAATGGAGACGACAACCGCCCAGACCACACTACTCGTGATAGCAAACCCCTACATGGTATGATGCCTTGAGGACGATTTGAAAAAAACAATTTGAAGTACGCACCAAGATCGTACCGATAGGACCGGCGTGTCGTAGTGCCGCGGCAGTGCTTATGTAGAGACCCATACTACGCGAAGGAGGTCACGGCGAATGAATAGCTTTTCTAGTTAGCGCACCCAATAACGCCTCCTGATACGAGTGAGCTGAGTTCAAAAATACATAGATTCCTCACCGATAGATATGACACTGACTAAATGTCTATGGGTTAATGAGGATGCAAGTTGCTCAAGTTTACGCACTATGCCTAACGAAAGACGCGTCAGAAAAAAAAGGGAGTTGAGAGCTTGTCTTGCCTTCTATTGATCTGCGGAGGCAGAATTTCGCCTATTTTCATCCATCTGGAAGCAGTCGGAAGGCATCAGACGACATGGAAGCCAGCTCCTCACCTCTGCTGGTATACTTCGAGTCTGATTCTGGCTGCATTGATAGAAAAGCTACGTTTCCTTTCATGGGCTGGTAGAGACGAGGTGGGGGATTGGACGGAGGTCTTTGAAGGTAGTGCATGAGCAAAGACCCTTCGCTGTATCTTGGACTGAGATGACATGACTGAAAGTGATAAAGACTAACACTGCATTGCTGATTCTACAGCTTGGGATTAAAGACAGGAAAGCTGTTGAGGCTGTCATTGACTGACAGCCCTATACCCATTGTTGCGGACCATTGTTGCGGATGAGTTAGTGCGACACGTGCCAATCACGCCCTCACGCGTTCGAGATCTAATTTTAATTTAATCTACTCGGGGAGAATTTTCAGTGAATTTTCCTCGGTCTGACCTTGTGTCGGGTATCCTATCCTGACTGTTTCAAGCGTTCCATTTACATCCAAGTGCGATCATATTACATGCCCTAAAATCAAGCTAAAACAGTGGTCAGTGTTGTCATAATTGCGGCGGCCCCTGCCTGTCAAAATTGTACTAATACTTTGCAGGAATTAAATGGCCACAGAAGGCTTACGCTCGACCACAGCAAGTCAGTCTCATCGAGTATAGCTCCGCAGGCCACACTAAATAATTGATCTAAGACAGACGCTGAAGCGCTGAAGTCTGGCCAGTTTGTTGTCTACATAATATAGTAAGTACTGCATGAATCCCAGCTGTCAGGTTGAAAGGGTGCATGCACCTGTCAAGTGACCGCGTACTGGATGTGGCAATTGTTTGCCCAAGATTGTCATCTATTGTCATTCCAACATGCGTTTTAGTTCAGTCTTAGTGGCGCAGAGCCATTCTGGACTTACTGCCGCAACCCGAGGCATTTGCAGGGCATACTCGCTAAAATAATAAGCCGTAGGTATTTAATATCGACGACTTTGTTGTCTGCAATCACGTTCCCAGCCATGACTTCTATCACAGTCCCTCCCTTGGTGATCGTTGAGGGCTTCCTAGGAGGAGCTGTAGCAGCGATATGGGGGCCATTCGAGCGACACATGAACTGGTCTGACCAAGGAAATTCAAGACATACTATATTCGTTCGGTAACCACTTCCATCGTCAACAACATTAATAGTAGTCTCAACTTCTCAAGCGTCGGCCCAGTTAGTTCTCTTCACGATCGTGCCTGCGAGCTTTTCTTTGCTCTGAAGGGGGGGACCGGTAACCACTAATGTCTTTCTTTAGTCGAGGGGCTTACTTCCCTTAGTGGATTACGGTGAACACCATTCTTTTTTACATAATCATTCAAGATACGGCCGTACACACCCGCAAGGCTTGTATCCTAAGTGGTCAAAGCAGTATCCTCTCCATTTCCTTGGTCATTCGATGGTACGATCATCTTTCCTTGCTTGTTTCTCTAGACCTTTGGGACTAGGGTGGACCTACTATCATAAAACTCCAAACTCTCATCAAAGCCGGCCACTTCCCTGACGCACATCCAGACATGATCAGATCTGTCACTGCAGGTTCTCTATATCTTTGCTTCACTTACCACATGCTCATATGTCTGTCTGCTAGTGTCTTCTCCCTTTCGAGGGACGCAATTGGTATACGCTCTTGGTGAACGTGCAGATTCAGCACCAGCTGTACGGCCTTGGTCCGCTGGAAGTCTTTTGTCTCGAGCTGTTCACACCCTGGCTTACTTGGGACCTCTGCTCCCACGATCTCTCGATTTACACGCGGAATCACGATCCTTGTCTTTCCAGCAAAGCTCCTTCTTCAAGTTCTTGAAACAGCTGTGGAAGAGCGATTGGGCCCAAAGCAGAGATGCCACACCCTATGACGTTACTTTCGAGGCTGCTGATGAACGTGAAAGTGCTGAAGAAGGCAAAGTGAACCCCAACACTTTCTACCGGAGTCATGTAGCAGTTATGGTGATATTCGATATTACCTCAATCCTCTGTTCTAAATCTATCTTACCAGACAAAAAGATCAACCGCAGCCAGCCCTTGCCACGCACCGCCACGTAATCGATTGATTTCCCTTCCTCTCTATCTTGCCGCGAGTTCCATCGGTAGATTTGATTATTCCACATTAAACCCACCGCCTTCCTTTCTACCTGCCACTCACTCACCGTCTACTGAGAACGAGTTGGAGGCATGTCCGACAACTGTTGACAATGATACAATTCAGAGTCAACTCGGAGAAGAATACTGGGCAAACGATGGCGTTGTTCCTGTCTTTTCACAATGGCATCCTCATCCCTGCAGGTTAGCAGTTCTCACTCCATATGTCTCCTAATTCCTTCGGCAGGTTTACTAAATGCGTCCATGTACCACCTGATAAATCACCATCTCCAAAACCAGGAATCTGGTTTGTTTACCAACACGACGATGCTACTCACAACTCTCTCATACCCCTCTGGGTAGGTTCAAAGCGCCAACGAATCTTTTGGGGAGAACTTGGTGACTGGCTCAACAAAGTCGATGTTATTTGTAGCTTGGAAAGCTGGAACTCAAAGTTAGACGAGTAGATTGATGTAGGATTAGTGTAGTTTTAGAGAGTCCGTTCAATCCAGTAGTTTTCCGCTGGGCGGAAGACATCAAAGGTTACATTCACATCAGACACTAGCGACTCCGTTCTCCTTCCTCCACCGTTCATATCTTTCCAACATCACAGGAGTAATCTGACGAGGCATGTTCTTCGCAGCTGAAATGAAAGCATCACTTGGAACCTAATCAAACGTTTAGCTAACATGTCTTCTGATAAAAACGTCCGTACATAAGGACTATCCATATCATTCTGCATCGTTATCATCGCGGCCTCTTGGCAAATAGCATTGATCTCAGCTCCAGAACATCCATCGGACTGCCAGAAGTATTAGAGGAAGAAAAGTGGCGGAAACGAAAATACCAAGGAAGCAATCAGTCTGATATCGATGTTAGGGTCGACTTGCATCGTCCTCATCCTAAGACGAAGAATTTCCTCCCTCCCTGCTTGGTCAGGTGGACCAACGTACAGGATGCGATCCAAACGACCTGGTCGTATCAATGCCGAATCCTGTGTTGTTTGAGCGTGCGGAACAGTTGGTGCTGAACTCACAATAGCATCAGGTCTGTTGGTTGCCGCAATAACAGTGACCCCGACAAGTTCTTGGACACCATCCATTTCATTTAACAAGCTAGTGAGAACCCCTTCATGTGATGATCCACCAGCCAAGTCGGTCGATCGCGATGTTGCAAGGGCATCAATTTCATCCTTTAGCACAACTCAGCTAGGAAACAGGAATCCAACGGAAACACCCACGAAGAATACTATGGAAGGAGAAGCTGCCTTGGCCTTTCTAAAAATTTCCCGAACTGCACGTTCAGATTCTCCGACAAACTTGTTCAAGAGCTAGAGGATGTTAGCAATGTGGCACCAGTCGATGTTTCATTCACCTCTGGCCCTTTAACAGCGACAAAATTGATCCCACTCTCGCATGCGCAAGCTCGAGCCATGACTGTTTTGCTACATCCAGGAGGGCCGTAGAGCAATATCCCCTTGGGTGACTTCACTCCCAGTCGTCTGAATGCCTCAGGGTGGAGTAACGGCCACTCGACCGCTTCTCGTAGCTTTTTGATGACATGTGCCTGGCCCCCAATGTCTGAATACCATACCGGAGGACTTTCGAAGTATAGAGACCGCATAGCTGACGGTCTGACTGAAGGCAATGAATCAACAAGATCTGGTAGCGTCATAGTTAACCCCGACTTGTTGATGATGGTTTCATCCGAGTGTGCGTCAAGCCATCTTTTAATTGCGATCGTACCTGCTTCACGAACTATGGCACTGAGGTCTGCACCGACATAGCCATGTGCTCGTGATGCAACACTGCGCAGCCCGTCCTCTGAGATTGAATGGGGAGTTTTCGCCAACAGTACTTGGAGAATGGAATATCGAGCTTCAGGGTCAGGAATACCTAGAACAGGATATCAGCAATGACACGTACGTTAGACGGACATCACCAATCTCAAATTCCCTATCGAACCTGCCTGGCCTACGCAATGCGGGATCAATAGCGTTTGGACGATTTGTAGTGCCTATCACGACAACTCGACCTGCACTATGATCGTTCTCATCCTCCATGCCGTCAAGAATCGTCAGTAAGGTAGCCACTACACGCTTTTCGACTTCCCCGCCTGCACCGTCTTCTCTGCGAGGCACGAGTGCATCCACCTCGTCAAGCACAACTATGCATGGACTTTGCTCTTTCGCTTGCTTGAATACATCACGTAGCTTGGCTTCTGTTTCGCCATGATAAGCGGAAGATAGTTCTGGACCGTTGATAACAAGCACCGAAGCTTTCGTCGAAGACGCTATCGCCCGTGCAAGATGGGTTTTACCGGTTCCCGGTGGTCCATGTAAGAGAATGCCCCGCGGAGGCTTCAAACCTAATTCATGATCGAGTTGTAGTGCCACCGTTTCTGTCGGTGATTTCCACTCACCGAAATGACGAAACAATTCGGGTTGAGTCAGCGGAATCTCCAGGAGGTCCCTGATCTGAGATATCTGCTTATTTAGCCCTCCGACGGAGGCATAAGCGTCTTTGTTCGATGCCAATTGCTCCACTTCCGGCTGTAAATTTCTGTCAGCATACGCAAGTCTCAGAACAACAGTACTTTTGACGATGTTGGCTTTTCCGATCCATGATCAAGCAATGAGACTACGACGTCCCAACCAACTGACCATAACTGCGGAGGGGCATCAATGGAGAGGTGTTCTAGGTTTTCGGTTAGATTAGATGCACCTAGAGTTTCTTGATCGGACGATCTTTTGGAAGTGATTGATAGTACTGTGAAGCGACGCAGTTTGCCTTCATAGAATATCTCGATGGTTTGGGTGGAAGTGATATATTGAAGCCCCACTAGGAAATAGTTGGAAAAGTCGTTGAAAATGTATTGATAATTTACCCAAGGATTCCCGAAGAAGCAGTTTGAGCCAGTCTCGCTGTTTCTTTTCAGATGGTGCCTGACACTCTTTCATCTGAATGACACCGGCTTCTTTGGTATGTCGGAGCGAAGGGAAACCAGAAGGAGGTTTAGACGATGACAAGGGAGTTAGATGGACCTGATCTCCGTTCTCCAGGCCTGCTGTGAGTAACATTGAGGAAGATGCTAGGATCGCTAGATAGAGAGATTAGAGGTGATAGCGTTGAGTTGCCTTTGATTCACTTTCCGCAGAAACATCTAGAGAGGGCCATGCAATACCTACTGCAAACCGCTACAGGTTATAAGATGCGTGCCATTTGCTCTCAACAACCAACCTTCGATGACGGATGGCTTAAGGCAACGACATCGCCGGTCGCAAGTTTCAGCGATTTTAAGGTGTCAGAGTTTAAAAATATACGCCGCAAGATACGGTGTGTGTCTTGCAAATGTTCTGCAAGTTCAACTGTGAGTCCCCGGGCGGCCATGAAGACGCGAATGAGACGCGCCTGTTAAAGTCTTCGCGTAACACGTGGTTACGACGCGTGACTCTGAATTTTTTTTCTTTAGGATGGTGTCTGCGGTATGGAGACAGGCGGTCAAAGTCTGCCTGGGTGCCTCCGTCCGTGGCTCGTATCGTGAGTTGGTGTATCAGACTTGTACAAGTGGAAATAATACTTGACTTCAGGTCCTTCATTGGTCTGCAGGCGGTATGCAGTGGCTGCTACTGCTTCAGAGCCGGTCCAAGATCCAGGGACTCCTGCTATGCGAATGGACACCTCAGTGAATACATTGGGTAGACATTTTCAGACGCTTGAGGGCGTTATTGCAGAGCAAACATTGCAAGCTATAACTTCCCGTCCATTCAGACTCACAAACATGACACCTGTGCAAGAGGAAGTGCTCGGTTTATTGCCAGGACTTGCAGCCCTACCTGAACAGCGTAAAAACTCTGACCAGCCCAGGGATCTTCTCGTTCGAGCCAAAACTGGGACAGGCAAAACTCTGGCATTCCTTGTACCTGCTGTCGAGGCTCGAATAAAGGCTATTGAAGCCCACGGCTTACAGGCAGTCAAGGATGCTGGTCTTGTTAATGACCCTGGGCTTCGAGCAAGAGCAGAAAAGCGATATGCTAGGGAAACAGTTGGCACTCTCATAATCAGCCCGACGCGAGAATTGGCAACACAAATAGCTAATGAGGCACTCAGACTCTCGTATCATCACGACGGATTTGAAGTTCAGTTGTTTACTGGCGGGACGAGCAAAATGAAACAGGTAAGGGAATGGATGAAAGGTCGAAGAGACATTGTCGTTGCAACCACAGGAAGACTTCGTGATTTGCTTTCCACTGAGCCTTCTGTAGTGGCTGCTCTTGAACACACGAACACGGTGAGTTTCTTGTTCGATTGCGAATGTCTTGCTCAAGTGTATAAAGCTCATTCTGGATGAAGCTGATACACTGCTAGACATGGGTTTTCGAGATGACATCGCTGCCATAGCAGGACATCTTCCCTCGACGGAAACACGGCAAACCTTCCTCTTCTCTGCCACTGTCTCTGCCGCTGTTCGTGAAATTGCCCGACAGCATCTTAACAAAAATCATAAGTTCATCAACACTGTCCCTGTAGATGAATCTCCTGTTCATGCACATATCCCCCAGTACTCCACCGTACTTCCCAGCGGGGCGCATCAGATTCCCTACCTCATGAAGCTACTGACTCACGAGCAACTGAGCAACCCAACCGGGAGTAAAACGATTGTGTTTTTTCCCACTACGAGGATGACACAGCTCTTTGCTACTATCGTCCGTGAACTCAAGGATAAACTGCTTCCGGCAGGACATGCTACGTCGGTATACGAACTACATTCCAGGAAAGAGCAGCGCTCTCGTGAATCAACGTCTTCCCAGTTTCGAGCCGAGAGAAAGTCTCATTCCGTGCTCATCACCTCTGATGTATCGGCTAGAGGTGTCGACTACCCAGGTGTTACACGAGTCATACAGATTGGCATTCCGTCATCGACTGACCAGTATATTCACCGTGTCGGACGAACAGGACGAGCAGGATCACAAATCGGTAGAGGGGATGTTGTCTTCCTGCCTTGGGAAGTCGGGTTCTTGACCTGGCAGTTGGTAGATGTGCCTATCCAGTCGATACCGATTACCCAGTTCAACGACCAGCTTCACAGATTGTGCGAAGCTTACGACGCAGATCCCCAGGCCTTTATCGGAGCCACAACACCAAGGACCGATAGGCAGGGACGTCGCATTCATGTGCCACAACAGAAACAGAAAATGACTATGCTGCTGAATGAGTACGAAAGTACTACATCGGAACTCTTGACCAAGCTAGACGAGGAGGCTCTCCGAGAAACCTTCCTCTCCTTGCTGGGTTACTACCTATCCAAACACTCCGAACTTCGCGTAGCCCGCGAAGTAGTTTTGGAGGGATTACGAAGCTGGACAACAGAAGCGGTCGGTCTCCGCGCACCACCCTATGTCTCGGAAGCCTTCCTACAAAAGATGGGCTTCGATGATAATCGGAATAAGAAGTTTGGTCAGAGGATGGATCCATTCTCGAAGAGGAATGATAAGAGAGAGAATAGGTGGTCTGGACGGGGCCAACAAAGAACGCGAGATCTACCAAAGACTCCCCGAGAGTCGCACGAGAGCGAATCGAATCCAAACGATTACAGGACACCCAGATATGGGTCCAAAGCGCGTTCGTGGCCGCGGCAGGAACGACAGGAACGACAAGACTTCCGGTTTTCTAAATCAAGAGCGAGATGATATGATCTTTCTAAAACTACAGTACTTGTATGATAGGGTTATACCGTTGGCGCCATTTGATAGCTCCCAATATTAATACAACACATCTGCATATTAACGCAAAGCAGAGATAGAAATCTTGATCATGTCCCATACACTATGCTTTGTGTTTCTACGGTGAAGCGCGCGTGTCGTCAAAGTGGACGAAGACAGAGTAGAAGTAATCAACCTGCACTGCGGCGGAGAAGTTGAAGTTGGTGATGATGGACTTGTCGTTGTTGAAGTCCCATTTGAACCACTAGCGTCCTGGACAAAGTTGGCTATGGGCGGCCCTGGCATCTTTTCTTGGTTATACGGGTCACCCGGGTCGTAAACCTACGATAGTCCATGAACAGGGAACGGATGAGAAGTTATAACATACATCCTGATCCCAAATGCCTGGATCAGTATCTTTGTATGCTCCTGGGAGCAAAACCAGCTCGTCTGGTTCAGGAACACCCGTCTGGTCTCCGCCAACTTTGAGCTGAGTACAAGATGGATAAAACTCTGCGCCTCCCTCCGATTGGGCAAGCTGAAGTGCGATGATCTCGTGGCGAATGATGTAGTTTCCTGGAGCTAGATTTGAAGGTAAAGTGACAAGCGCAGTTTGGCCTTGCACTAGAGGTATTGTAAGGAGAGGAAGAAAAGGGACTGAGGGGACCAACTGATATCCTCTTGATACCAAGTGCCGTTATCTTTCTTGCCTACTTGTTGTATCTTGAACCAGCCTGAGTTGGATGAATCGTATTGATCACAAGTAATACTGCCGCAGGAAGTCATGTATGTTAACATGGGACCTGTGTTATGCGGCCACTGGAGTCTGAATTAGGTGAGTCTTGAAAAGAGTCCCTTACATTGTCAAGATTTGCATCTCGCCAATCAAACTGGATCTGAGACCCTGGATTCGCGCTGGCAACTAGCTGTGCCTTTGCAGCAGAAAGTCTACAGTTGAGATCTTTGTTACTGGCACCCTTGACTGGACCTTCGTCAACTATGCGACGTATTATGCTTGGAGACGAAGCTGTGAGGGTGTTTGGAGGGTTTCCGAGGTAAGCACGGCCGTCAATGATGACTTGGTGCACGAACCCGTGGGCATCGACATAGGCTGTGGATTGAGCGAGAAGAAGAAGAATTAACGAGAATGGTATCATAGCAGTCAAAGGAAGGAACTGCGTCGACACGACCATAGTCAGAGGCGGTCAAGCATCGTGGTACATGTACACGAGGCATCGAGGCGACCCGTTGATCATGTGCACACTTCGCGTCAGGACGCGTTCTGAGCTCAGCCAAGATGAATAGAGCAATAAGATTATCTGGCACAAGTGCTAGTACAGTAACTAAGTGAGCTCCTGAAACAACTGATCACTGTCAGAGATCACCCTTGTTGAAGACGGGACTCATATTGACCGATCTGCAGTACTCACGCACGTCACTTCAAGTCGACTACCTGACTCCTTGGATGCATCCTTGATGGTTGTGGCTTTGTGTTTTAGATCTGGAGAAGGTGGCATACATGTGCATTGACAGAAATCGCCGCAGCAGCATTGATCGAGACTACTCTGACATTGACCTCTATCATTTATCAGCCAGAATCACTCACCTTCCGCGACATGCACACGCGCGGGTAGTCTCCTCTACCGGTGGTGTTTGAGTGCTGATGCGAACACGTTCTGACGATTTATTCTGCGAGTCTTAGACACGGGAATGGAAGATGTTGCTTACCATCTGTGGGCGAAACCAAGTCTGAGGACAGAGAAAGAGCGATACGGTATTTATTGCTCTCAGAGTACAGTCATGAATGTGCCGCAGCCGAAGCCTACAACACTGATTCAATGACTCTACTGACCTACCTGAGCAATGCCAAGTCATACTGAAAGAGGTGGATGAAGTCAAGATGCATTGTAGATTGAGGAAGAGGAGGAGGAGGAGTCTCACGGTCGTCAGGCACTGAGCAAGAAAGCGTTACGGTGATCAGGTGATCCTTTGACGGGGTTGCCGTCGCACAGCGCCAACCGACTCCACCGTCTGAATTCACGATCTACGTCACGAAAATTCATGTAAATCTTGGCTCTCTCTTTCGAATCGATATGAACAGACTACTCTGCTTGCTCTATCTTTGCCTTCACGCAGCTAATGCACAGACCAACTACAGTGCCATTCCAAGGTCAGCTATAGTTTAGCAAACAGTCTGATACTCAGCTGCTCGAAGATGGGGTCAGGCTGCCACACTGCTCGAAGATATCATCTACGTTCAAGGTGGGAAGACTGACCACTTCAACACATATGGTTATTCCAGTGCACCAACCAACAATGATCTACTCTCACTTTCCTTGTCTTCTTCATTCGACAATTCATCCGTTCCATGGCAGCTTTTAAGCACACAATCAAATTCGTCCACTTCACAGGGCCCCACTGTCGCCTGGCACTCAATATCCGCGTTCAATGTATCCGACATCCTTTCCTTTGGCGGTATAGGTGGCCCGAATACACCGCCACCGACTCCTGAAGACTCGCAATCAGCCTGGCTATTAGACCTAAGCAACCGCGTCGTCCCGCAGTTCACTCAAGAGCCTTCATCATGGAGTTCTGAACCCATGAGACGTTATCACCATACTTCCGTCACAGCATCATCTGGAAAGGTGTACATCGTTGGTGGCCAAAAAACGGATGGGTCTGATAATGTCGTATCTGATCATTACGTCTTTGACCCAAGTGTTCCAGCGTTCACCCAGCTACCTTCTGACAATGGACCACAGGCAATCACACGCCATGGTTCAGCTATCTTGCCAAATGGGCAATTGCTAGTCTTTGGTGGTTATTCTACCGCAACATCTTCTCTCGTGCCCTTCTCTACCATATGGTCTCTAGACATTACAAATGACCCACCTACGTGGTCAACTCTCAATGTTTCCGCTGGCTCTCTTCCTCCCCCTAGGCGAGATTTCGCCTACACAGTCCTGCCAGGTAGCAGACTGCTCATCCACGGTGGCATAGATGGTGACGTTAGTGACCAATACAGCACAGTCTTTTCCGACGGATGGTTCCTTGAAGTGATAGGAGCCTCAGCTGCATGGACACAAAGTGATTCGTTGTCCCAGCTCGGTCAACGCTTTGACCACTTTGCAATCTCATTTGGTCCTATCGTCATTTTTGGGTTCGGTAAGCATCTCAATGATGTAAAAAGACGTTTTTAACATCTGTCTTTTAGGCTACGGACTCAGCCAGCCAGCTCCTGCTTCCATTCAGATCTATAATTCTTCAGGTAGTGGTTCATTCATTCCGACATACACCCCTCCGAGTCTATCCCAATCGCCAACACCAACCCTTCCAGGGCAACCTGGAGAAACTTCCGCTGCTGGTCAAACTTCCCCAATGAGTACCTCCTTCAATCCAACCAGCACTCCAACCAGCACAGACGCAGGTGGAAACCCTGCTAATCAACGGGAAGCCGCCAAGAAGACCACCGGACTTGCTGTTGGGATCGCCTTGGGTGTACTCGGATTGCTTGGACTCGCTACTGCTCTTTTTATATTCCTCAGGAAGAAGAGACGAGAAGAGTTATTCCGGCAGAGCTTTATGGCGTTGCATGGACAAGAAGAAGACGATAGTCCTCAAAGTGGTATGCCTGTGCGCGCCAACTACGCAGAAAAGCACGGGCAACCAAGTCAAGGTTGGAGGAGTACGCTAAGAAACCTGGGCGTTCCAGCCACTCTCGGACTCTTCTTGCCTGTCTCTCGTGCTAGGAGCCCTCCTCCAAGACGTGATATGCTTGCCGATGAGGATACCCGTAGTTTTACACCATATCGCACCCGACAAGGCAGTTCCTGGTCACTCAGAAGTATGCTAGGTCGTATGAGCAGAGAACACAGCACTCGCAGTACAACCGGTCGGTGGGGGGATAAGGATCCTTTCTCAGACGGTGCTGCCTTGATGGCAGATGAGGAAACAGGTTTCGTGGGTGCCGCAGTTTCTGGTGCCCCCAGGCCAACTCCGCACAGAGATTATAGCTACACTAGTACTATCAGCGGTCGCAGTTATGTCGATCCATTTGCAGACCCTATTCACGAAGAGCCTTACGAGGAGTCATTCGATAGCTCGTCCATTCACCCTCATCTTCATCTTCAAACCTTTCTTCCCCTTTCAACTGAACCCCATGTCCTCAGCCCAGTGACAGAGGTGTCTCGTAACACCTCGTCTTTCGGCACACCATCTGTTTCATCTCACAACAGCTCCCAAGAGCCAAGACTCACTCCCTTTGAGAATGCTTCCGGTCTTACCTCAGCTACCTCAGCCAACTCCCGTTCACCTCGTCCGTCGTCTATCATTGACGCCATACCCGGTTCCTCTCAGCACATTCGTCGCAGCGATTCTTGGTGGGCAAGGTTCTCAAGGACAAGCTTTTTGGACAGAGGGAATGACTCAAATCGTGTCAACCGTCCCCTTGACTTTAGAGACCCAAATCCGCCACCTCGGCTCATGGCGATAGAGGAGAGCCAACACTCTGGTTCCCCTGAGAATGACAAAGACTCACCAGGTTCCCACAGGTCTAATTCATTGAAACGTGGCCTATCGTCCGTCATAAGGAAGCGGGAAGGTCATGCAAAGTCGACGTCCTCATTGCACACAGCCGACTCTGAAGCAATTGAAAAAGTGGCTGCAATGGATGTGGCACAACATGAACGCACAGGAAGCAATCGTACTAGAGATAGCACTCGCAGCACCAGCATGCAAAGTGGTGACCAGTACTGGCTTCCTCAAGAGGACGATAGCACTGAGGGGTCTGAACAGGTCTTCACTTCCCCCGTTGCTGTGCCTGATGTCATAGGGTACCAAGACCATCCTCTCATATCTGTTAAGACACCGACACCTCTGGCCCCCTCACCTGCGGGGACCTCAACAGCTTCCTCGGCCACATCATTGTCCAGTGCTGAAAGCAAGCGCCCGCCTCCAAGTACTGGAGTTTCAGCACGAGTTCGGGAATATGAACGCCGACTGTCGCAGGATATGGAAGTCGTTTCACCGACAAACACCAAACATATAGAGGAACGACCAAGAAAGCAGAGTCGTGTAGGGTATGGCCTCGTTCCAAGACCAGGCCTCTTTATCGCAAATCCAGATAATCGACAACCGTCGTCATCCAGCATTGACACATGATCCACCCTCCACAAACCTATAGAGCCTGGCTTTCCGCAAAATTCTGTCCTAACCAACGGGTAGATTTTCCTGAATCATTGGACTTGTGTGTTGTTTTATTGGTTTTTTTTTGTTATTATCGCGTCGTTTGTCATACACGCTCATGACTTTCATGAACCAGATCCCTGCGCTTCTTTTGTTTCTGCTTAGTGTATATCTTAAATGACGAGAAGGACGTTTCAATGAATGTATACCAGCCAAATATATTTTTTCTGTAACTCCGCCGGTGCTGTGGAATAGATGAAACTCCCGACCTTGACATTGTATGATGGAGTCGGGAACACGCTTTGACCGTATATCCAAGTTCCGATTTGTGTGACCCGCCACAACGATATGAGTACGGGGCAATATAGCGAGCCGAGATGCCTTGATGATCTTCATTGTCTTGTTTTTATCAACGGGACTTGATTTTATTTTGACAGGCGCCTAGTATCTCCTGGTTGACTTGACGATACACTTTTGATTCTGTGCTCGAATCTGGGCTTGCCATCAAATTTGAACCCGAGGAACTACACGGCATTGACACTCGCAAATATCGGATCAAGAGAGTTCGAGTATCGATGTTCCTGAATGCCAATCCGGAATCGATTCCATGCCTCGGTTTTGATACAATCCGACGAGGAATTGGAACTACCCGAATCATAACAAGTTTCAGCCAATGTTGTGGCGATTTCGCCATTCAAGTTACGGTGGCAGGAATCTAGCCCAGGGAGTGGAATAAGCAATATTATCAATGCAGAGGAGCAAGATGATTCCTGTGTTACGCGTCTTTCGACCATGACCATGGTTTGCGGCAAGAAAATTGGTGAACGGCACGGAATATTCTGACAGCAGACAGACTTACTGTATGAGAAAGCGTTGTACATGTATAACGTACAGGGATCCACAGATCAGAGCATGTTTCCACTCGCGCAGAACAAGAGAAAACTGAAACCCAGTGGCCCGAAGTAACGTGCAAGGGTTGGACAGTTGTTTGGGGCTTCCTGCCTAGTCGACACGGAGAAAAAATATTTAACGTGAGTTTTTCGCCGCATTTGGAGATGTCGAAGACAGCGGGTTGCTAGAGCCTTAATTCGAGAAACAATAATCACCTGCGACGATACCTCCATTCTTGTGGCTCACGGTGATCAAAAATCCAAGGGAACGTATTGAATTTATCGTGCCTCGCCAAGCGTCGGGTATGAATCGGGAACGAAATGCGTCGACGTAGGGAAAGATGGCACATGCCCCCCACGTTAATGCGGGACGATCAGAGATAAGTTCTGCGTTGGTTGCCATCAAGGCTAAATCAGATACAAGGATAGCCTAATCAAGGGTACACCTGATGTTATCGATAATGGAGTGGATCATTGAGTGCTTCAACCGTCTTCCATTCAAATTGGAGTCCAGATGATGCAATTGGCCGTAGTCGGCAAAACAGAAAAAGTCGGGGGAGGTGGACAGAGCTTGGATAAATGATAATGCCGGGAGGACCATATGTACAAGCTGCGTTAAATCCGCACCCCAGATATGTACGAAAGCAGTGAAGGTCTGAAACGTGGCCGACCTTGACGTTGATGAAGAAGTAAACGGTCCTTATTAGCCGCCCAAAGAGGTTTAGACGCGGAGTCTACACAGCTGTTGATGATGACAAGTACGAGGTGAGGACCCTTAGTTAGCCTTAGCTGTTAAAGTCTTCATGTCCGTTCTAGAACCACAGGTATGGCATCGCATTGTTCCTTGTTATGATAGATTGCTTTGTGCAGTGCTCTCCCATCGCTTAAGCGCCGGAACCTATAGAGGCACCGAGTTCTTCTGTATTATGGAATTTTGTGCCGCGAATGGCGGGTACTGAAAGTCCCGTCTAGGAAGGACCGCAACCGTCATGGGAAAGTGATTCTAACGAGACGCATGACCCAATCTGGCCCTACCTTTTGTTTCTTTCAATAGTGCCCAGAATAAGTGAAATCTATCCGACACGCGACGCAACCGCGAGACAGTGAAAGATTTCGATTTAGCTTGGGTTTTCAGGCTCGGGCACAGGCCGTATGGCTGATGGGGGTGTCTGGGGGCCTTTTGGCGCTTCTCCCGAGGTGTCACGGCAAATCTCCCATTCCTCCAAGGTTCGTAGGCGTCTCGACTTGGTGCAGGGCGTGGAGTTCATAATTTCATAAATCATCCCTTGATACACTGTCGATCCCAGTAGAATAGAGGCAGGTCTAAGGATGATCGGACAGTCAGATCAGAGCATCAAATCAGGTCGTTAACAGCAATTGAAGCGTTCCAGAACGATGTGTGGTCCTCGAGGTCTGCAAGGATTGCCACTGGACGTTTAAGGCTATGAAGGGACAGAAAAGGCCGCTGTGTGCTAGGGTTACGAAGAAGGTGCGCCACTTGCGGATTAGAATAAGATTGATCTGTAACTTGCAACATGAACGGAAATTCTCAAGGTGTGAACTTGAGCACGTGAGTTATGACGAGCTCTCAGTGAGCGTACTTTGCAGAATGGCTCCGTCTGCAGCCCCGCCGTCTCCGCAAGAAATTCAAAGAAAACTTTCGATCCATTCAGCTGCAAAGCCAGTCAAAGTAAGTTCCTTGGTTGAATCGGTCGCAGTTCGGTAACGTTGCCAAGACGAATATTCAGCCACCTGTCCCTGGCACAGAGTCAGACTCGGATTCCATACTCTCTCCTGATACCAGTGGCGCGGGCCTTGCGGGTCTCGCTTCACCGTCAGTGCCTTTGTCGTCTATTGCAGAGAGACACGATGGCAGTGACTCTGAAGACGAGGGCGATGAAGAAGGTGGCTGGCGAACAAGCGGTGTCTCTCCGCGTCATTCAGGATCTGCTGACATGACCCTCGTCAAGGCTGGTTATCTTTGGAAGAAAGGGGAACGCAGAAAGGTCGCATTCGTCGCATTCAGTTTGTTCGAACACTGATCGCGTGTTTTGCAGACCTGGAAGAAGCGCTGGTTCGTGCTGCGGCCCTCGCATCTAGCATTTTACAAAACGGCAGCTGAATACCAGCTTTTGCGACTGCTGGAGCTGTCGGATGTCCACTCCTGCACGCAGGTTGCCTTGAAGAAACATGAAAACACATTTGGAGTTGTTTGCCCCGTACGGACATTTTATTTTCAGGCAAAGTCTGCAGACGAAGTCCAAGAATGGGTAACTGCCATTGAAGGGGCAAGGCAGAACCTTTTGGCGAGCTCGACGCAAAGTTCCGTTTCTAGTCCTATCCCAATACCCCATGCTTCATCTCGATCACATCTGCCACCTCCATTGACGCCATCACCCCCTTCGCACTTTGGATATGCCCACAATGTCACTACATCAGACTCTGAGGACGCGTCTCCCGTAGGGCACTCATTAACTTCTCAGCCGATCGCATCTTCGCCCTCTAAAGCTCCATCGACGTTGAAAGATCCTGCCAAGCCTGTTCTGTCGGGCTATTTAATGAAATGCGGATCCAAGCGTCGAAATTGGCGAAAGCGATGGTTTGTTCTAACAGGTGAAAAGCTGGTTTACTCGGCCAGTCATATGGTGGGTTTGTTTTACCATCTGGTTCCGATCAATCTGACAGGGTTCAGGACACGAAACCACATCGAAAATTTGCACTGACAGAGATTCTTGATGCGCTGGAGTACGATGTAGCTGCCCACCGACAACAAGTCGCCTCTAGTGCATCGCCGATTGTCCCGTCAGAGATTGATGAGTCTCATGCTGACCACACTTTCAAAATCGTTACGACGAAACGAGCACTGTTATTGTGCGCGCCTAGCGAAGAGGATGAGATCAAGTGGCTGGGCGCCATTCGAGCCCTGATAGCTCGTCGTTCTGGGACAGGCCTCGTTCCGGGGCAAGGATCGACGGGAACAGCACATGCCGGCGGCGCACTGACGAACGATACAGGTCCGCTCAGTTCAGGATTTCCATCCGGAGGCGCTAGTTCGAAGGGTAAAGGCCGGAGACCCAGTATTGGCTTACCAGGCGTGATTTTGGAGGAAGGCGCCCAGGGCTCATAAAGAAATTCGCTCTGATCCTATTTCCGGACTGTATGTTTTGGATTAATATGGTAAAATGTGTTTGGATGATTGACTATGGAATGTGTGTTTCTCTTAGACGCGCTGCACGGAGCTTTTGTCATTGTTCATATGTCCAAGTTGGATCGACGGTCAACTTTGTGAAGACCGAAAAGGTGATGAGATTGCCGCCTAGGACGGGGGACGGACTTGCGGCGCCTGAAGAGGCCAACTTGTGCTGTTACGACAGACATTGCCTCATTGAAAAAGGGTAGACGCCAATAATAATGATTGAGTATTGGTGTGGACCTCGGACACTTCGGTTATGTTAGTGTGACAAGTGTGACCGTTCCTGTTTGTCTGTACTTTCACATAAAATAGCGGTCGTCGATGACTGTCGACCTGTGCGCCCTTGCCGTTAATTACTTTTTTCCCTAATTCCTAGTCCCCGCCTCGCTGTCTCTACACTTCAATGCCCGCCGCCCCCAAATCCTCGCTCCAGAAGAAGACTGGGGCTGGGGCGCCCAAAACCAAAGGCGCCGTGCGCGCCAAGTCGGGCTGCTACACTTGCAGAATACGAAGAAAGGTTGCTTCTTTAAGGGCGTTTATCTACCTTTCAACCTTACACTCACGTAGAAATGCGATGAAAGACCCAACGGCAACAATGCATGCGAGACTTGCGTAAGGCTACGTCTCGAATGCCTCGGTTTCGGTGCAAAACGACCAGAATGGCTTAGGGCAAGTCCATTTCTTCGTGCCCAAACACTTGATACTTACGCCACTGTAGGAGAGCTCAAAGGTATCCGACCTGCGAGAGAAGATAAAAAACTTTTTGGCCTCGCAGGGCATGATCAAGGGCCATTCAGGCTCTGGTCCTCGTGGAAGCGATGCTGAGCCAGTCATCCTGCGACTCAACGAGCAAGACTATTCATCGTCCTCAGAGAGCCCTCAATCAAACATCTTGACCTTGTCCTCGGCAGAAGATTTCAGACCTCTTCACCATACCTCTGCCATCCGGGATGAGAACTGGAATAACACAACTTCATTTCGTATGTCCTCTTCTTCATCTTCAGTGACTCGTTCTCATTCACTCTAGCTATCACCCCGCCGCCGCCACAGCTGAGGCATTCCCCCCCATACACCACCACCGCCCATTACAACCCGGACACGCCATATACCTTCGACCCCAATAATAGCTTAGTACCATGTAAGGAATTGTACTATTGAATAAATTGTCATGTAAATGCTTTATTGGCAGGTTATCCTACTTCATCAAGCTCCTTCTCCTCTCTCTACCACATCAACATCCCGGACAATGAATACTTGGACGACTCCGCAGGTTTCCAATATATGCCCGACATTCAACCCGCCATCCTCCCCGACATCCTCCTCGATCATTACAAGAAAAATGTCGTCGATGTCCAGTACCTTCTGGCCGATAGAAAGGAGTTTAGCATCATCTTCAGTACTGTCGATGCTGACGGCCCTTCACGCGACGGGGCTCGTCTACTCGCCCAGATTCATACCATTCGCTCTCAAGATCCTGGGCAGACCGCTCTCCTGGCAGATACGGTCAAAGCAAAGTATGACATGTTGAAGACGATACTCAAGCAGAAACACTTCACCGAGAACGATGCCATGGCATCCCTGCACCTCATTTCTTCTTTCCTTTTCGACGGTGGTGGTGGCGAATGGGAAGGATGGTTGAACGTTGCCTGTTCTTATTGTGAACAACTTCTGGGCAGATACAGCGGTATTGTCGATACCCTTTGCAACTGCAATCCCCAAGAACGGTTCCTCCTCAAAACCACCATCTGGTTTGATGTTCTGGCTTCGGTAACAACGCTCCAGTCACCACGTCTGCTGCTACACATCCGTGAATTGTGTGGCCCCAATGCCAGCGGTGTCTATGACCCTTCTAATGCTGGCACGCCAGCTGAACTGTCTATGATGTCTGTCATGGGCTGCGAAAACAGCGTTGTATGGGCACTAGCTGAGACGTCTGCCCTTTCTGCGTGGAAACGAAGTCAAGAAGCCCACGGTCGTCTCAGCGTACCCGACCTCGTTAGCAAAGGTCTGGACATCGGCCGTTCTCTTGCATCGTCGCCGGTACAACCAACCATGATGCAAACATCAATAGAGCAACTACGCCACTCTACTGCAGAGATATTCCACGCGTCTGCACGCATCTATTTGTCATCTGTAGTATCCGGCGACCACGTATCCATTCGGGAGATCGCAGAAGCGGTGGACGACTTTATGGGCTGCGTACATCGTATAGTCCCGGACAGCCGTAGTGCCGTTGTCCGGAGCACGGTGTTCTCATTCTTCATCTGTGGGTCCTTCACCGACAACCCGAATTACAGAGGGAAAATCGATGAATATTTGAATCATGGAGAGGGCCCAGGAAATAGTCACACTGTCAGGCGCATGCTCAACGAAATCTGGAGCTCCCGTGCATCCAAGAAACGATCAGAGTCAATTCCCTGGAGAAAATTGCTTCATGAGCACAAGCTACTCCTCGTTTAGCAGCGGAAACAAGAAAGTTTACCGCAACAAGGTTATCTCATTCCAAATCGTTTGTCTACTGTTTTCGATTATCGATATCAGGATCTGTTTCCACTAGCTAGTCAGTCATGCATGTAATAATTCTCCTCGTGTTTCTAAGCAATTCAAGAACAATGAAAATATGTGTGCGACCCTTTGCCTCGCGTTTTCTGGTCAGAATGACACAGCCTGGATGGCAGTTGAAAAGGCAGTGAAATATTTCCGACTTGTATATACCTCCATGTCGAGTAGTTTATAATAGACTGGCACGGCACAGCATGTACGTAGACTTCCTATCTTCTGATCGACCTTGTGGGGACCACTCAAACGTAGTAAGTTGCTGATTTGAAAGAGCGACATCACATCGTGAGATCGGTCTAATCGACCCCCCGTTGGCCGATGTCCAAGGAGGATACAACAAATATTGATGCCAAAATAAAACAAAAAAGTCTATCATCCGGATCTGGTTTGCATCGGGTTCATGTGTCAAGGACTGGGAGATGCACTTGGTTACTTGCACGTCCTGAGCAAGTGTGATGCTAACAGACTTGACTTGTGTTAAGGAGCCTTTCCCCTTGGATACAGGTCGAAACACCATGATTAATACGAATGATCCAAGTGCTAACCCCATTTGTCAACGCGTGGGACGGCCTCTACCAAAATTTGTTCCGAAGCAGTTCGCACCCATAATCCCATTTAACTGGGCTGATCATTTACCTTTCTTTCCTGACGATATGGCTTATAGATCCTCCCATTCCTCAGACAGCGCCAGTCCTTCCCCCTCAGACAACGACACAACGAAACACGTCTCATCACGCAGGGCATCTCAACCCATGGGTCGTACTGCAGAAAGTGAACCATCTTCAAGAAGTACAAGTGCACGAGGCACTCCAAATCGCGTCTCCATTGATCTGCCCCGCACACAGAGCGCGAGCAAAGGTGGTTGCTGGTATGTCGTACCGGCCAGTCTCTGACGTTCTAGACTAACAAATGATGCAATGCTTAGGACGTGCCGTTTGAGACGTAAAGTAATATATCCCTCTCCTTCCAAGCTCAATTTACTGACAATCAACAGAAATGCGACGAACAGAGAGAAGGCGATTCCTGTCGGACATGTATCCGGTTAAAGATCGAGTGTCTAGGATGGGGACCGAAACGGCCAGAGTGGATGCGCGTAAGTTTGTGGCAACCTTGGGTAGTTTAGTCCTTATGCTCGTTCGCAGGACAAGCAGGCTGTGGAAGCATACAAAGCCAACATCAAAGCCCAACTTACACGAGCAGGTCTGATTCGAGGCCAACCGAGAGCATCTATGCTGCAGGCACAAGCCGCCGCCACTCCACCAACTAAGCCTCCGACACAAGCGCGTCCGACATATCATCGATTCTCCGCACCCGCAGAGACATCCTCCCCGACTGGTTCTACGTCCCTTGGACTCGAGCCTGATAACATGTCTTACCATCGCTTTGGTCCTAGCATCCTTCCGGGTGTGGCCGGTTAGTACAATTTAATTGGGAATGGTCGATGACTCACTCTTACGCAGGTGCGTCCAGTCCCAGTTTTCTCCAGTTGCCTGCGGCCTCGTACAGCGAGCCAAACGTCAGTACGTTTGACGTTGCAGCTCCTTTCTATCAATATTCGCCTCCCCAGTCGACTACTCCGTTATCATCGGGCGGAAGTAGCGAGCCTCTAGACTATGACTTTACCCAGTTCGACCTCATTCAAAACAACGGAGGGTACGAGTATGACTTGCGACCCCCATCTCCCAACTTCTCCTCTGTCTCCGGACAGACGTCAATGCATGAACAGCATGTCGTCTATTACTTTGAAAATGTCACGAAACTGCATTTCCTCTTTGGAGGAAACACCGTTACTAATATCACCTATCAAGTAAGCCGCTTGGTTGCATCGGTGCGGTGACTTACTGACCAAACGCCGCAGCTGATTGTCCAAGACCCGAGAGGCGCCGTAACAAACGCTGTCTGTGCCTTAGCGAGCCTGCATTCAAGTCGGATGCGCGTCGCCCTTGGTTTAGAAGCACCAGATCCAAATCCAGAGACCTCGACTGCAAAATATTTCCATGACGAAGCTTATTATCAACTCGTTAGCGCGAAACAACTGCGGGGCTGTCATAACGAAAGCGATGTGCTTGCCGCCTTGCACCTCATTTGCTTCTCGCAAATGTCGGGAGCGACAACCGACTGGCAGATGCTACTGGCCATCGCTTTGGAGTGGCTTGGGCAGACTGGGTTGCCGAACGAAGATAATCCGCGATTGCTTCTCAATAACATGTCCCCGGCTGCACAACTGGTTGTGAAGTGCACAATGGTAATTAGCTTCCTATCAGAGATGTTTTAATTGACTTGATCTGCATAGTGGATGGATATTTTCTCGACATTGACGCTGATGAGGCCACCAAAGTACCTGTCCCTGTACCAAAAACTCCTAGGTCCCCAAAACGTATTCTGGCAAACCGAAACCGAGTTTTCCTCCGGACTGGGAATGGAAACACTGACAGGATGTCCAGACGAGGCGATGCTTGGTATAGCAGAGGTATCTGTTCTGGCCCATTGGAAGGCCGCGGAAAAACGAAAGGGGTCCCTGAGTCTACGTGAGCTAGTTCGACGGGGTGATGAGATTGAACAACGTCTGCATCAACGGGCATCGGATCCGATGAAGTTCCGCGAGCAAGCCCCATTGCACCCCAACCTGTTACAGTCTGGAGAAAACTCTGGCGATGTATTCCCGACTGCCGAAACGCTACGAACTCTGGCTAGCGTTTTCCGTGAAACAGTGGTGCTATACCTTCACACTGTGCTCAATGACGCGAACCCTGGTTAGTGCACGTTGTGTCGTCAGGCCTAGTGATGCTGACGAAAGTTCCAGCTGTACCGGAAATTAGCTCGTCGGTGGGGAATATCGTTCAGTTGTTGCAACAACTTCGGCCGTCAGAGATTGATCGTGCTGTGACGTTCCCGATCTGCTTAGCGGGGTGCATGACGGATGATTCGATTCGTCGAGAGTTCCTCAATCGCAGGCTTCAATCGCAGGACGAAAACATCGGGAATCTGATGCGTATCAGATTGTTGATGGAGTCTGTCTGGCAGAAACGAGATGTCAGTGGACGTGTCATTGATTGGCGAGAAACAGTCGGTGAACGAGGCCTGAATCTACTCCTGGTGTGAGTTGAGCTATATTATGCCTTGACGAATGCCGCATGAAAGCATACCAATTCTTCGACTTTAATACCCGATTTAATTATGCCCATTCATAAAGAGTGTAGGTTAACTGTAGTTTATGTATCAGCGGAGAAAAGCGAAAGAATAATAAAGAGCAGACCAATCCTTGAAGGCTTGAATGAAGACAGACCAATCTTTGAGTATATGACTTGCAGTCGTGATTCTGGCAGAATATGCGACTGGACCCCGGGGCAAGTATCCACGACTTGAAAGCGCACTTAATTCTGGAGTGTAGGCGAGCAGACGCTCAAGATGTAAGCGCTCATCTAAGGCGTCAATGGTGTTAGGTCTAATCCATCGAAGATAAGGCAACTCACTTTCAATTCGCCATGTAGGCTCAAGTGGCCGTGTAGGCTCAAGTTTTCATAGATGTAATAACAACAAGCTTGCGTGGGATGGCGCAGACAAGTTAAAACTTGAGTCGAGATGAGGCGATCTGAAATTCAGAGTCCGTGCAAAGCAGAGCAGTCAGCGCTCTGAAAACAATTCTACTTTTGAAGGCTTGTCGTGGTGGGAGGGAAGAAGATGTGTGAGGAATAGACATGGGCGTCCTCTCGCGCTTGTTTGTACCGCTTTGTTTCCCGATCGGTCGGGATATCAATTTGCAGGCAGAACCGCCAGCGATGAGCAGTCTGTTCTACTTGGATTTTATTGTCCTAGGCTCTGTCTTTGTTGTAAAAGTTTTTTGCAGCTTGAGACCGCCTCTCGAAAGAGATGTGGTTCATAGCTGGTTTGACTTTATTTGTGCTCAATATTGAGACGCGACATGGCACATGATCAACGCGACCTCAGTGCAATACCTCCTCAGAGCGCTTCTCGGCGCTTCACTGACTGTAAAACAGTGAACTGTACATATCCAGTCTCAATACAAGCCTACAGCTAGCGCCCGCCTGTGAGACGAGCATTTAAAATGTCCACTGGCCGTTCTTCCCGTGCAGAGGAGCTTCGCTGTACGTGTTATTCAATCCTGAGCCAACTGCCCTGGTTCATCTGCTATGCAAGGCCTGTACCGATGTACTACTAGTATCTGCCTCGTAAGCTCTCCCTTAAAAGTACATCCTCGCGCTTTGGAAATCTTCAAGCTTCAAGCTTCAAGGGTAGCCCTAAGTCCATTCTTGATGGAAAGCGCACTATGCACATCTCCATACCATCATATCCGACTCCATAAACATTTGCCATGCCTTTCGCGATTTAACGTTTAGACAGAGATTTACACGTAAGCTTCGATGATCATTGCAAAACCATTGGTGGCTCTGATCAGTGCCCTGATCGCCACAGATCTCGTTTCAAGGGGCTCCTCAATGGCAACATCATGATGTCGCTGCATCGCAGCATGCGAGCTCCCGCTGGTCTAGATCAAACCAATTCAAACAGCTGGGAATCCCGAACGGACAGGAAATTGAATATTTTTATTTCGCGGCATTAAACCTTTGTAGATACCAAGATAGTACCGTCCTGCATCGAGTGATGATCTTGCTTTATCGCAGCGGTTGCTAGCCGACTTTACGCTATGGAATGCACGTGATAACCCATGGGCAAGAAAAACTCCCAGCCCTCAAGCAGAGGTAATGCTAAATTTCGTTCTGGCACGGGTCAAAAACGAAAACTGCGAGACATCACTGATACCCGTCGGCCTGAAAGTGCAGTCGATCAAGTTGAAGGGGATTTGCAAGGTCGCTACTTGTCTGCGGGTTGCAACGACTGTCTGACACAGACCCAGAGGGCTCAGATGATTCTGTAGTGCAGATTGACGTCCCTGTTGCTATGTGGGTACGTCGTCTCTCTTCACGGTAAATGTAAAGTCCTTGATTACTTACCTAGGATTTTGATCACTGCGATCCTCGTAGATGCTCAGGTAAAAAACTGGCCCGCCTTGGGCTCATAAAAGATCTCAAAGTCGGCTCTAGATTCCGTGGCATAGTCCTCACGTATGTTGCTGCTGTCTTTCTACTATGGGTATCTCATCTCACTGCAGACCGAAAGCCACAGGCGTTGTAAGTCCTTCGGACCGTGATATTGTCCTGCAAGGGGGTCTGGCTGTTGTGGAGTGCTCTTGGGCTCGTTTGGACGATGTGCCTTTTGCTAAAATCGCCAGTCCTCATGAGCGTCTTTGTGCGCTTCTTTCTCTCTTTCTTCCGCTCGTCTCATCTTCCATCAGTGCCTTATCTGCTCGCTACAAATCCGACCAACTACGGAAAACCATGGCGTTTGAATTGTGTGGAGGCGCTCGCTGCAGCTTTCTACATCACTGGCTTTGATCATTACGCCGATCGACTCTTGTCGGGCTTTGGTTGGGCAGCATCGTTCTATAAAGTAAACAAGTCGGTTTTACACTACCTCTCGTGAATGGTTTATATCTTGTCACAGAATCTACTTTGAGCGGTATAAGGCATGCCAGACCGCCGCCGATGTCTCGACTGCCCAGGATAACCTCCTGGAGGAGCTTGAGCGAAGCTGGGAAGAATCTCGACGTGAGAGAGGTATGTATTTTTTTTCTCATCTTAATGTAATAAAAACTTTCTTTAGTAACCAATTCTGACGGTGGAGAGGATCTCCTCTTTGAAAATCCTAACCATCTTCCTCCAAGCTCTGATTCGGATGACGATTCGGAGGATGGAACCTGAATTCATTTGATATATAACCAAGAGTACCAGTGTTTTAAGCGCAATAACATGCTGTGCATCTTTATTCTCATCGATTCGATTCCCCTAGCAAGTCGTTTGCCCAGTGCTTAGCTTCAATTGAATTGCCCAAGCAATTTCAACTTGAAATGCATGGGGTCATTACAGATCGTCACAATGAACACAGATACTGACGAAAGGGTAAGGAAGAGCGTTACTCGTCCACCATCTCTACAACGCGTAACCAGATGTTTGCAGCCATAGCTCCAAATATCGCAAAGCACAATATTGTCGGGCCGTACTTGTCATAGTATAAACCCTCTGCTCGTCTCGCTCTCAGCCTGAAAGCTCGATACACAAAAATTGAAGCAGAATACGCGATGGCAATCAGGGCGCATAATGTGAAAAGAGCTGCAGAGATGAGGCCCCGTGAATCTTCGGGAGAAGTAAAGTTCAGCAGAGTAGTCGCGATACTTCCTAAAAACACAGCGATATTCATCCATTTCTGTGTAATTTTAGCCAAGCCTCGAGCCTCAAGACGAACACGGACTAAAAACGTTCTTTCAGCGGCAAAATACACCTTCGGCTCAATCCGAACCGGCACAGCAATGATTTTCCCTGCAGGCGCCTGCACATCTCTCGCGAGTATGCGATCGTCACTTGCACTACTCTGTCTTGCTTCGCCAGCTTCATCCTCGTCCTCATAGTTTGAGTTTTGAGCTCGTAATTCCTGCTTTTCCTGACGAAGCCTGTCTCGCAGAGTTTCATCAAATGCTGATGAGGGGACCAACGGATCTATAGGTAATTTCTTCGGGATCGAAATTGGGCCAATCAGTTCAGCTTTATTCTTTTTTGTCTTCAAGAAAGGCGTTCGTTCGTCTTCTTCGTCATCGGCATCGGCATCGTCACCGTCATCTTGAATCTCCCTGGCCTTCATCTTCCCCCGGGAGTCGAATGATCTTGCCTCACTTTCTCGCCGAGTCTTGAGCATTTCCTCGCGGTACTTGATAACTTCAGCAATTTGAATGCCGGTCAATCCAGTACGCTTGTCCTCGTCTTTAGCCGGGGCGAGATCCATATTCTCATCTTCCTCCCCCTCGGAAACCGGTTCGGCGTATTTTTCCGGGGTACGGACACCAGACGACACGGACTTGGATGAAGAGGCAGAAGCATGATGTGAAGGACGTTCAATGATTGTTTGTATATAGCTTGTGGCAGGCTGCAAGATGTCAACGTCCACTGTTGAAGGTCAACGGCGACAGTGAAGATGAAGAGTCAATTTACTTTGAGGCAGCCAGAAGGGAACGATGTCAACACGATTTGGCAGGAGAGTCGCACAGCCGTGAATAAATTTACTATGAAGAGATGAGAAGCTATGTAGAGTGAGCGCTTCAACATACCTAAATTTGGGCACTGCTTCCACTAAATGCGACTGGACAAGATCAGTGACCCATGTAGGGGGTTCCTGACCAAATTGAGTCTGCAATTTTACTTCCAAAACACCGTATTTGAAGAGCTCTTTATCTTCGAGAGAGACTTGCTCGAACGGATGGGCAACATCGATATCTGTGCGCCGCCAGTTGTTTCCCGAGCGTATCTGACCATCCCAATTGTCTTCTCGAATCATTGTGAGTTCAGTATCAAGAGATATCCGAACCCGCGCATCTCCAGGCAATTGGAACGCGGTTCGGTTGTAAAAACTGGAGAGGATGTCAGCAAGATACATGTAACGAACATATGCACGTACGTTCTCACGACAGGTTTCAACTTCCTGGTCAATATGGTATATTGGACCTCATTTGCTAGCTGGATCATCGAGTCTACTTCTTGCTGCGTCTTCTTGCCTTTGGCAACAAGTTGTTGGAACTCTTCATCCATAGTATACTCTCCGCGTAAGAAAGCATTAACCAGATGCTCTTGAATGGGGAAGCGAGCTTTTACAGATTTTTCGCCAGTCCAGTCTTCGCGATGCGTTTTGCGCTCTACGAAAATCTACACCAGTTGAATGGCAATTTAGAGTGTAACAAGACCTACGTTCTTGGTACTGGAATCTCCATACCATCTAAGACGGATTGCTTGAGCGCCTTCTGTCTTCTCTAGCCGACCGAGATAGAGTTCTAGGTCTTCGTTGTCAAAGTAGATGGACGTTATTGCTGAAGGATGTGAGATGGTGTTGACATAGGTAGACATATACCTGCCTGCATCTTTTGGCTCAAACTCCTTGTCGGGGTTGAATACCAAAACGGGCAGATTTCTCAAGACGGCCAGCTTCAATGGCACCAAATTGTCAGGGTGAACCTAAAGGGATTAGGACAGAAAGGCTTCAACTAGAGTACGTGCCCAATACTTGGTGGTCTGTCTTACAAACGCACTCTGGCTACCTCCGGCGCTGGAATCACCCTGTACGGGATGACCGCGAGTACGGACTAGATCATAAAGTTTGGAAAGCTTTACGATAAGAGCGTCCCAATTGTATCTGTAGAATGGCCTCTTCTCAAGGTAGTCCTGAACAAAGGTAGGTTTGAGAGGGAGATTGGTTTGTTTCTGAAAACAGTTCTTCAATACGCGCTAGGAAAATACCAAAAGCGTTCACGTCATGTTTCTACAAATTTGTGAGTCAAGAAAAATACTAAACATACTAACATGCCTTGAGAATCTTCATAAAACCAGTGATGTTTAGTTTTGTGTACAGAGCGAGGTCGTGAACGTCCGCGACTAGATCCGCGACTTCCTCCTCAAGAGCATGAAACCGATCGACCATTCCGTCATAGGATTCGTCGTAGGATTCGTCTTCTGATTCGACTTCATCGTCAGAGCCTCCGTCAACGTCCTTTGAATCTGCAAGCTGGCCTTCCAGGTCTACAGATTGGTGACGGGTGTGTGGGCTAGATGGGCCAGCAGACTCTTCCATTACGAGGTGTTTTACCTGCTTTTCTGCATCGTGAATCCTTCGTGCAAGTTCAGAAGTCTTGGCTTGATTAGATAAAATGCCTTTCAACTTGGTGAGTGTACCTTGGCTTTTTGGAAGTCGTGGATCTTGTCAAGCTCCTTCTCGAGCCGAAGAGTGAATGAACGTTCGTCGTTCGAGGTCCAATTGTGCGCGGTTGTGCGGTCCTGAAGATTAATGAAATGATGTAGAGTTTTTGCGACTTTCACAGACTTTGAGTTCGCGTTTCAGACCATTGTAGTCGAGATAAAAGGGCCGCCATTCATTGTACAGGTCGTTCTGTCAGGATGAAAGATTGAAGAGCTGCTAATAAATGAACCTACACTGATTTTGCGTCCGAATTTCATGATAATCTGGAGGGTGAGCGCTGGGCAGGGCCATGTCACGGTGTTACGGTAAGCAGGTGAGGTGACAAACGTGCGA
>CEMS01905606.1:0-13811 GCA_900068915.1 Megacollybia platyphylla
TTGTGTCGTCCTGCGCGTCATCACCGTTCGGTTGAGGCGTGATTCTACCAACTGATCTTGTGACCGACTCTAGATTCATGTCGTCCGTCGAAGAGTTGCTACACCGCATACAAACCCTTGAAAGGTCTAACGAGAGACTGCGCCAGACCAGGAATCAATATCGAGATGACTGCAATGAAGCCAGAGCTAAGATACGCGTGTTAGAGGACAGAATTGTTGAACTACAGGCAGCAGTCGATGAACTGAGTGATTTGGTAGACCAAGAAGGCCCTGATTCCGCGATGTCGTCTGAACCAGTTTGTTCAATCTCCGAAGCTCACAATTATACCTAATGCACTCCCGACAGCCCCGACTCAGGAGCAACACGGTACATCTTTCACGCAAAACACATAATGGCGCACTCAACTGCCTTCATATCAGACAGATCCTCAGGGACCTGAAATAATCGAAATTCTTGATGATTCAGATGAGGATCAATCTCCAGGCGACAGTCACATTTCAGAAACTGTCAAACGACCTCTTTCTCCTCATCTGGAGAATTTCCATGATCCAAAACGTCTTCGCATGACTGAGACGCAGTCCGAAGGTAACTTTCCACCTAATTCAAGAATGTAGGTAATTCTTTGCAGTTGGGACTCCTGTCCAAGTTCAGAAGGAAGGAAGAACTGGCCTTCGAGACCGCTAGCGTCTGATGCTGTCCTGACTCGACCATCTCAAGAAGGATACTACTCCCAGGCGAAGGTAGGGGCCTGAATTGGATTCGGTACATCTTGTATGGTCATTGGATAGTAGGCCAAGCGCCTGTGGATCCACAACGATCTATTTCGCGTTCGTATGGAACAATTGAACCAAAGCCTAGACCATTTTATTGGCCCGTAACAATCAGGCAGTCAAGTTTACAGAGCACGCCAATTGATTTGCACGACATGCTTCGCACAATCTATGGGTTCAGGTAGATTTGAGCATATACTTCTACTCTGATGCGTGTATTTTTGGGTTTCGCGAATTCCTCGGGGGGAGTGTACTTCGAATGCCTCCCGTGCAAGGTATGAAAATGTATTGTACAACACCCGGAATCCAGACTACCCGTCTTTTGACGGTGGGCTACGCTCACACAAGACGAAATTTACGGAGTGCCGGTGAACGATGGCAGTTTCCTGGACAACAATTGTGTCTATCTGCTCGACGTAGCGGCAGTGGAATACCAGCTAGAGGGCAATCAAGAAGGTTGGCTGGATTGAGAGGTGGGTGTAGTCTATGCAACCTTCCAAATTGAGATTTTTCTCTAGCATGGAGAAATTGCATATCGTCTTATCATGCTTCTAAATAGACAGGTCTGAAGAAAGAGCTAGTTCTGTGTCCGGCAAAGTCTTCAAGCCGGATGGCTACATCAATAATTCATTTCGCTACAACATCCATATTGTTGACCACGCCGTGTATACTTCCTGTGGGTGTACATGCGGCCAGCCGCATTGTCCTGCACTACTTCACATTTCTCCAATGAGTTTTCCGCCATCACATAAATGTCCAACCCCTGTAGAGTTCGCAATTGATCTCGCGTCCAACGGTACTTCAAATTCACGTCATAAAATTCATTTGTTTGACCCAACATGTACACATCTCCGCGCCGTTCTGTGCTCAGTAGCTCCTTGCTGTCTGTCCTCTTTGGTCGTAGCGCAAGAAACGCTGCCCCGTCGCGTCGCGTCGATGATGGCCGCTAATTAAGCGTACGGTCCGCTGACAGCATTCCGCCCTTCGCGGGAGAAGCTTTCCACGAATCTGAGAAAGGAGGTGTGTCGCACAGTTTTATCTAAAAGAGAAAATATCAAGTCTCAGGATCCGTACGATTTTTTCGGTCTCGTGCTTTTGTAACCTCCGCAGTGCTCGGTCAATTACGCGGCATTTCCATCTTTGATTCTCTAGTGAAACCTATATGGATTTAAGAGCCCGACTCTTGGGTGATAGCACTTGGTCAGGACTACATAAAGGGGAGATTGTGAGAGCCAGTGAGTTATGTCTTCCTCTTGCCTTGTTTCCTCTGACTCGGAGTCTCGCTTGATGTAGATGATTTCCCTCTCCCTCACAGCCGACTTCGACGGTTCGAAAGGTGGCGTCCGCTCTGAAGTATTGACCCAGAGAAGTGCTAGATTTCGTCAAGTCGCTTGTCGGTAGTGAGGGTGTTGTGAAATTATCAAAAAACTGGCGACGACACTGTCTTTATGGTCTTTACTGCCGTCCAAACACTTGTCGATAATGCTCATAGACGGCACCCACTGTCCTACTTTGACTTGCTGCCACCCTCGAAGTGAACACTGAACAAGTAACCTCAACAGTTCAAAAAAAAAAATCGAACTATTTTATTATACAATGTAATTATCCCGCAAGCTAAATTACAATCTCTAATACTGAATTAGCCTGGACTAGCCAAATACAGAGACGGAGCGGAGCTCAGGGCTATAAATCTGCTGTTTGTTCCACAAGGCATTTCGCGTAGTCCCCCCGTGGAACTATGGTGCATCTGAAAGGTAAAGGATGACTACATGGTGTTCGTCAGCCTGTGTTCGTACACGATGATCACTGACCATATCATCCCCGATGAGAAAGCAGCCTCTGTCTTTATAGGTCTACCCAACTCATCTAAACCGGCACTGATTTCAAATGCACTCAGTATGCATGCGACAGAGATCCAAATCTGTGCTTCAGCCATGTATCTGTCAATTTTACAAACCACAGTTTGATGTAACAAATACGATAGACAGTTTCTTACCTTCCAGGACAAATGCGTCGTCCATATCCGAATGCAACGTTGAGATGTGTCAGCGGTGCAGAATCACCGATCTTAGTAGATAAAAAACGGTCAGGGTTAAATTTCTCCGGCTCCTGATACGTAGTCGGATCGTGCAGAATAGTCCTTCGTGATGGCTCAGAGAGAGAAGATCCAGATAGAGCGGAGACATACCAGCTATTCCCGAGGATCAGTGTTCCAGCAGGAATATGGTAACCGTTATATTCGTCATCTTGGGTAACCATATGAGGCAGACCTAGGAATCGAATAAGCAATTGGAGGTCGTTGAAAAGGATCAAACCTAGAGGAGCAACTGGATTCCATCTAAGCGAATTTGCATGAGAAAGTGACAGGATCACGACATGCGTACCGAAGGACTTCGTGGACTATCGCTTGAATATAAGGCAGCGTCGCACGATCCCCGAAATCTGGAAGGCGCCCTCTGCCGACGACTTTGTCTATTTCAAGCTGAGCCTTCTGCTGCACTTCCGGGTACAAAATCATCGCAAGGAAAAACGACGAAAGTGCTGAGACAGTCTGTCAACCATATTGAGCGAATACCGTTGCAAATGATAGTTTCTTACGCTTTCTGCACCGGCTTATTGATAAAAATCAGCAATTAGTACAGTGCCCGCGTGATTCGTCTCACCGGCATATGCAAGACCTGCACAGTTTCTAACAATCTCCAGCTGATCGCGCGTGTTGCTTTCTAGGAACAGGTCCTCCATTAAATGCGAGACAAAACTTGGCGATGCCTTTCCGTCGTCCTGTGTGACGCATTGAAATATCAAAGACATATAAAAAGACGACTAACGAAAGCTTGTTTCACAGTCTCAAAGGGACTGTCTCGCATTTCAAGGACGGATTTTTTCCATTCTTTAGCCTGTCGCTTAAAATGGGCAAAAGGTATCCAGTCAGGGATATGTTTCACTGAAACAGCTTCAGCTTCAGCGATGATAAAATGTCTTGAACGAACGGGAAGGAAATATATCAACCAGAAAAGCACCTGGATGAGCCGCCTTAGCCATACCATCCAGGGCTGATTCGGCGACCTCGATATAGCGATCGTCATGTTGAGCAACCTCTATACCATATATGACCTTCATGATCGTGCTAGCGGCATTGCTAAAACGAGTAAAGCGTTGAGCGCCTGATAAAATTGTATGCTTACTGTCGAAGATGATTAGTGAGATCACTAGGTTCTTGAAGGATACGCCTAATGAGCTTGTGAGCCTCTTTAAGCTGCACTGGCCAATAGACTGGTGCAACTGAGGGCTGGAAACGACGTTGAAACATTCGACGGTGAGTCTTCCAACGTTCTCCTGGAGAAGTCGCCGTGTAGATGAGTAAAAGTTCGTAGCTAGTAGAATGCCAGATAGCTGACCGTATGGCATATGCCCAAAGCTCCAATCCCATCCCATCCTGCCGAAGGTTCGACACTATAGATACCGCGCGAATCACAGACTCACAAATCGTTAATCATAGGTAATGTACTTCGGTCTGAGTAGTTGGACGACCGTTTATCAAATAAATCATTCGCGGCTTTGAATGTATTGACGATAAGGATATTCTTCCCTAGAATCTTCATAAACACCAGATCGCCTTCGCATACCAATCAGCCATCACGAACAATAACAAATAAGCCAAACTGACCAAATTGTTGTGCCATCTTGAAGTACGTAGCAGCCTCTTTGTCACGAGGTATGTCAAGTATATTGCCTAGCAATGGTAAAGGTTTGGGTCCAGGAGGGGTTGGGAGACCTCTTGGATTGGCGTCATGACGGGTCCGTCGCTGTTGCAATTTAACATATGTGATCCAAACAGCAAAAACAAGGAAAAAAACAAGGTGAGAAGGTAGAATAGCTGAAACCGGAAAAGATGACATCGCGAAAGGAAGTCTTGAGGTGATTCGGGAGATGCAACGTTGGCTTATATGTGTTCCATGGCGGGTTGATCGTCAGTGATCGTATTATAATTATCCTGTGCACATATGGCGACCCTGATCATGAAACGGAAAGGGTAGCTTCAAGCTTCAATATTGATGCCTGTGTAAAATCGGATGATCTAAGATTATCGGGGAGCGAGTGAAAAGGTTAATAGACTTCTGTTCAAACAAAAAAAAAAGATCAAGACTACCAGAGACTAGGATACTTCGACGTCTCAAACATCAATGCATGGAACATAGCCGGAAACAATTGACCTGACAGCTTGAATTTGCAATTTAACAGCAAAATCGAGAGTGAGCGCCTGGCAGCGCCGCCGATTCTCCAGATCTTCTGTGACCGCGTAGACGTGTATTAGGCTCAGGACCGGGTGGCTACTTCATAAAAAGCTACTGCACTGACCGAAAAAATCGCGACTTTGAAAAGAAGTGGTCCTGCCAAATCGGGATTCAACTGAGCAAAGTCTACAACTGAGAAGAACGCCGCTCGCAGCATCAAGGCGGCGTCTCATAGTGACCGATGGTACACGGCGAGTAGAATAGGGTATGCCGACGGACGCCACACCATACGCAGCAGAGCGGCAATGTTACAGACTGCTTCATGTTTTCCCAAGTACAGGCTGCAGCGAGGTGGGATTGACATCCGGACCAGATCACACGTGACGGTGACATTTGCGGATGTCAACATTCATCCCGTCTGCGTCGCCATGAAATCAATAGCGAGATTCATTTGGGTTGTAATATAGCCTTCCGACAGCTGGGACTAGGCCCAAATTATAATTTCCTGGACATGCAAGTCGAAACTCGTGCTCGTTCCCGGACGGTGCAAAACTCTGAACGGAGAAACGCATTCATAAGGCCTGGGCCAAAGTCTGCAATACACTGGATTCTTCAGCTTGTCTGTCCGAGGTTGTTGGAAATCAAACTCCTTCTGGATAAAGCGGCCCGTATCTCACCGTTTTCAATCCGCTGGAATTGAGCTGGTATGTCCCTTCCTATCTTTCCGTACTGCTTGGTCAGCCAAAGCGTTCATTAAAAGTCGGATGCAGTCGATTCAATGTCTCATAACTGATGAAGCTTGTAGCTTTAATGAACCTTTGCGTTACTCATCTCAATGGTGATCGTGGACAACATAAGACCCATCTTACGTGGAAACTAAGAGGTATTGGTTGGTAGCAACACAGATGTCCTCAATTGGTATGCAGTGATTCGTGCGACACTCCTAGAGGGTGAATTCTACACCGTGAAGGGTCCCAAAGGAATCTTGCATGGCTGGAGTTGCTGGTCCAAGCCTGGGCTCGGGACGTTTTCAACCTATGGGACTACAACTAGGTGTTGAGCCGAAAATGATAGGGAGCTCAGGGTTACTCCAATTATTTCTCAAGACTAAGTCCTGAAACTCAAGAGCGGATTAAAAACAGGCGGGACGGCGTTGAGTGCATTGATATCTGAATCCAACTCTCAAAAATAGGTGACTCCGAGCTTGAAGGCGTCTACGGAAGAATCGTGAACAAATCGGTATGTGCATGCAGTGAATACCTCGCCTCCCTGAAACACTGGCGCGGAGGCCTAGAAACAGAAAGGAGTTCTCAGAAATGCAAGCGCAGTTGTCACTGTACACCAAAGGGTCAGGAGCTAATATCCGGGTCCTCAGATTGCCGTCAGGCCATGAAGCCACTGGGTAGTGACCTCACCAAACCACAATGTGCTGGCCGCTGTACCTATTGGATGATTGAACAAAGTCCCACAGGTTCCTATCTACAAAGGCCCTTTAACAAGGGTCGAGTTTTCATCTGCCCCTGTACCTAGCTCCTTCAGAAAACGGAGACACGGCGAGGACGACTGTTGTCATCGCTAGTCATATTCGCCGATTCTCAAATTTGCCTAGTGTTTCATCGCTTAATATTATTGTTCTAGTGGCAACGAGCGACCTGCCTGCAAACTCGTGCCAACGGGGAGTTGCTGACGGACGTGCGCAACACAGCCCCGGCCGAAGTCTTGTGGCTCGTTGCCTGTAGATTTGGCAAACTCACTGTTCAAGGGTGTCGCACAGGCAACAAGGCACTGAACATTTTCGCGAATGGAGATATCTTACCCTTTAGTATGTAGCTTTCGCCTCCGAGAAGTTTGAAACAAGGCTAAGAAAAGGACGCTATCAGGCCGGCCATCTACAATATATTCAAATAATTTAAATGAATGTGAATACCAAGTGATCCTGACACAGCGCGACGCATCAGCTAAGCTCGAGTAGCCAGTCAACTAGGTAAGAAAAAGATCCAGACAAGCCATGTGTTTGTCAACCAGGCTTTCTGGCATGGAAATCGTGGAGACTCTGAGGAAAGGGATCTTCGAATGTACAAAAGTTCGAGAAGTAACGTACACCATAATACACTTATTCGAGTTCTATGCACTAAGGGATGAAAATTCTAGAATATCCTTCTACACTGCAGACCAGAATGAGCAATGTTCAACAGCGCGAGATGTACACTAACCTGCGACGACAGCACGGACAACGATGCTTCGAACTTTGAATCTGCGTTGCTAAGTTCTCTCGGCATGTATCGCACATAGTGAGGCACCTGCTAATAGCTTCAGGAAGGGTGAACATAGGAAAGAGCTCATACCGGCATGGCCAGCATATGATCTGGCGAGGTTCTACTGTACAAATAACACAATTTCTATGGACTTCGTCTTCGAGAGTTGGTGTGCGACGCGGAGCAACGCGAGCGGCTTCCACGGTATCTAAGAAACGCGAACGTCAGCCATTAATAAATGTAGTATATAGAAACTTGCCCGAACTCGGTGGAGGCATAGAGAGTAACGACAGATATCGTTTCCGAGTGAGCGGAGCATTGCCAGCATTTGTGAGATGAGCCAGCATCATAGTCGCTGAAGACAAGCCGCCATCATGTCGAGCAGTAAGATCAGAATACAAACCGATGGCCTCCTCATCCTGCTCCCCAGCATCCGTGTCATCGGAATCAGATGATTCGTCCTCGTTGACTGGATCCCATTCGTCCGCTTCATCGTCGCTCACTTGCTCACCCCGCAGGAACCTCGAATACAGATGATCGTCACTCTGCCGGTCCATCTCCTGCAAGACGTTGCTCTCAACTGAGTTTTCCACCGTACTCGACAGCTGCGGAATCTTCTTCCTCAACATAAGCCGCCACCCTACCACGACCAGACCCCACAAAGAACGATATAAAGCGACCACGAACTGCCCCATGAGTCTCAGCCACTTTAAATCAAGGCTTAAAACGCCCGGAATCCCAAGGTACCTTCTCCCTCCCACAGGATTCATCCCATCGCTTGCGCCGACATCGACATCTTTGATCTCATTGTTCCATCCAGTCAACAACTTCTTCTTTCCTGCGACCATCCTTTCCCGAGTCCCGAATCCTAATCGGTTTAAGAGGGATGTTCTCCATGTGGGAGGAGCTACGATAGTCGATGACGATGATCCTGGAGAAGTAGTAATAGACCCAGGAAAAACCTGTACAACCCCCGTTCTCCCCATCTCAACACGTCCAAATTCAATTTCTTTGGTCTCGGAAGTAGGGAAAGGGATCGGAGCCGTGATCGTTCCAACTTCGTTACCCCAGCCTCTCAAATTCGTTGCTTCGAGACTGTGAATACCTACGCGGACGAGGAGGATACCAAAATCTTCATCCCACGGTGGTGACCACGACCATGCGCCTGTTCCTCTTCCGTCTGCGTTTGTTAACCCCAATCCGTAAAGTGGTCGTTTGATTGCACCAGTGAGAAGCAGCTGAGTCAAAGAGTTGAGGGTAATGGTTAAGGATATCGATAACAGGAGAAATGTCTCTAAAACATTTGGGATATAATTTAGAAGCGGGTAGGTGGCTGTCCCTGTTTGACTTTCGAAGGAGGAGTAGACGGGTTTTTGATTACCCGGATTCGGATCGGTGGGTATGATGGAGGCAAGCCGGCTTTGAGAAAAGAATTCAGAGTGCGCTAATATCGTACCGTGGAAGTGGACGAGGGAGCAGAAGGAGGTCAACGCAGTAGGCAGTAGTCTATGGTTTGACCAGCGTTTTCGGACTTGTAGGACATGAAAGAGAGTGAGCTGTAAAAGCGGAATAGTCATATTGACTATGGCGTGTTTATCCGGTCTAGAGGGTAATCCTGATGGTTTGTTGACATGTGTCATAGGATGGGCGTAGATATGAAGAAGAAATCCGTATCCAACCTATGGAAAAAGTTCGGTCGATTGCCAGGTGTACAAAACACGTACAAGATTGAAGGGAGATGTGTTAGGTCTTAAGTTGATGGCGAACCCAAAGCCTGAGCCATCCAGACCTCTCACGAAGGCTTCAACGCACATTGCACAGCAGATAGCCAAGAATATAGACCAGTTGATGTCACACATTTCTGAAGTATATGTAAACGATAACGATCAAGTGAGAGAGATACGCACCTTTTGACTCCGCCCAGCGACCTAGTTGGTGGACTATACCAGACTCATAAGTTGGATATAGATTAGATGTCTGCAGGAGAACAACTGTCAACAGTAATAGAACCCTTGATATGTTATATAGTGTTGGAAGAAAGAGGGCGAGACGCGTAGACGTGCTCGTAATATCCAAAGGGATTATAGAATCATAGATTCTTTTAAAGAAACGCCTTTCGTGGGTCCGCGCCTGATTAGATGAAGTATTCATACGGGGCGGTACAACGACGTTTGGAATGCGATGCAATAGCACAGCCTAGTCAAGTCAGGTTGATGGGCCGTCTGAATACCAGAGCGTGCTTACCATTGCAATCAAAGCAAACATATAGCCAGAAGTAAGGAAGCCTAAGGGTCCTGGAAGACCTACAAGAGCTTTACCTGGCTGGGGTGGGGGAGTAGGTTGGTGTGATTGTGTCGCCCAAGCAGCGGAGGCCAGTACGGACGCATCTTCGACTTTATTGCGGATCCTGGCAAATTTGAGGAGTCGCGAAGGAAAATTAAGAATTGAAGTCAAATTGAGGGTTATGTTATACGAAATGAGGCCTTGCGAAGGCACTAAACGGTCAGGGACGATGTTATGAGCCATTGTCAGTGTTGTGAACCGATACCACGTGCCACATTAGCACGTCCATATATGTGCTGCTGTTAACGTTGTCGCTGCGCTCTTTCGACGATATTCATTCTCAGCTGAATTTGGGATATTCGATAAGACTTTCGCCTTTCTGACCACAACAGAGCTTGAATTTCAGCCGGGATAGTGCGGCCCGCCTGACGCTAGGCCTTGATAAGTTCTCGCTCACATGATTTTCTTGTCTTCGCGGAGCCCTTTGCTTCTTATCCAAGTTTCAAGTTTCCCTAGCCCACATGATAAGCAAATGACCTGCCTTATCTTAAATGCTGTTGTCTCTTCAAAGTGTTCCATCTCACAGCCATCACAGCCTCGAAAATGCGCAGCCTCGTCTTTTCTGTTTTCTCTTTGTTTTTGTCTCTCGATCGGTTGGCTTTTGCTGAAAATCAAGTCCATCCTCGCGAGTTCAGTCCCACCTCACCCAACGACTTTGGGAATTTTTACAACTTCTGGGTCAAGGATGGTGACACTTGGGATGTAGGCTGACGTCGAGCGAGGCTCCTTTTACTCACCATATACAGCTTACACGAGGAAATACAACCAACGCCATTACCCTTCCAATTCCTGGCGGTCCGGTCAAAGTGAATACAGCCACAAGCGCGCTGGTCATCATCGATATGCAGAACTTCTTTCTCGTAAGACTCTTTTGTTCGGAAAATACCTTTCTAAACCTATCAAGCACCCAGCTATCGGTGGGGATCCAAAAGGAAGGGCTATCGTCAGTAGGTGTCTGTCTGAATGTATGAACACGATGAAACCTTCGCCTCAGACACTACTATTGATCTTATCCACGCGTTTCGCGCTAGCGGAATGAAAGTATTCTGGACAAACTGGGGCCTAACGGAGTTTGATCGTGAGCGGTTTAGTTCATAATCAATTGTCTGAAGCTGGTCTTAGTGATTAACATGCCTCCCGCTTTTCTCGTGAGCTGGTTTGAATGCCTTTTGCTTTGAATCGATTTGTCAGCTTGGGTTCTCTTCCGATGGCACAGCAAAAACGTCCTTTGGTTCAGACATGGGCACAATATCTGTTCCATCTACTACAGGTCCAGGAAATGTCACCATAAGCGTTGGACGTAAACTCATGCGCGGCAGCTGGAATGCGGAGCCTTGGGGTCCGTTACTGAACGAGCAGGTTGGAGGGGTCAAGAATGGGACTGATTTCTACTTTAACAAAAGTCGATTCGCTGGTTTCCTTCGAAGCAGAACAACTGAATAATTACACCCGTAGATCGTTTGTCTGGAATGTGGGGCCCTGGGACACCAATGCAAACATTCTTGCAAGATAATTCAATGACAACATTGTTCTTTGGGGGTGTCAATATTGGTAGGCTTCGCTGTATTGGCTGTCGTCTTCTGATTCTTCGAAATAAGATCAATGTGTCTGGGGAACCCTTCTTGAGTGTGTTCTGAATATACGTGTAGATCCGATTTGACACTATGCAGTTCTTACTATAAGGGTTACGATGTCATCCTCGTCGATGATATTTCTGCAACCACCAGTCCCTTGTATGCAACACAGATGACAGATTACAATGCCCAAATCAACGGATGGAGGGCGAATTCGACGGACATCATTCCTACCTTGATGAAAAAACACTAGCAGTGGAAGGGTGGAAATGTAGCAGGAATTGACATTCCTCAATATGATTTGTGTTTCGACGACTCTGTTTTATCAATGTTTTACAGTATACTGTGATGCCTTTCTTGCGTTCAAGTTGAGAACATCCCAATCCAAGGGCCAGGTGAGAATCGGCCTTGGGTGAGATATGTTGGGTCGTAAGTTCGCTGCTGATGTTGAAAACAATGGCCGACTGGAAGTTCGACGATTTGAATGGCCCTGGTGGAAGGCAGACAAGTCGGTTGCCGAAAGGTGTCTGTACCAGTACTAGTATGATAACTGTTGACTGTATGACATTCGAGACGTGGATATTCCACAAGAAAATATCTCAAAGGACCACAGTACATTTCCCTTCCTATCAATTAATGTTCTCTGATCATCGATTTGAATCTGCCACTGCACTACTCATTATTTTCAAGTCCTAGCCTCATGTCACAGTGTACCTTGACCCAAGCTGACTCACCAGGACCCTCTAGGTGTCATAGTAGGTGACAGTTGAATACTGTTCAACGTTTTGTACCAATTTACCCCACCGACCATCGTGCCAAACTGATACGTCCTTCCATTCCGTGCTATCAACTCCCCAAATTGTCTTCAACCAGATCAGGAATCCGATTAAATCCAAATCGGCCACGGTCAAAGCGTCCTCCATCACAAACTTTTGGTCGTTATTGAACCACGCGTCGACTTCACCTAGACCGTTCTTGAACTTTTCCCACTCCGCATCACGTATGGAACCTCTGGGAAGAATATCGTCAAATTTTTTGCCGCACAATAACTCCCAGTGTTTTACGAAGTACGCCTGAGCGTCTGGAGACAAAACCGCACGTGTCGGAGTTAGTGCAAACTGCCACATCGCCCCTAATTTCGAGGAAAGAGCATCCTTGAAGGCTTTTTGGAATGTTTTGCAACCCTTGGGACTCAATCGAGGCGTTTCTGGGTATGTTTCGTCCAGGTACTCGATGATTGCGGTGGAATCGGAGATGGTCGCACCCGTATTGGGATCATTGAGAATGGGCAGGGTGTAGAATGGATCTCTGCCATCCCAAGATTTTACAGCTGTAGGTGTAGCACCGAGCTCTTTGGCACGAGCTTCGACATGGTGATGTTCAATGAAGATTGTTCGGTGTGGAATGCCTTTGTAGTTCAAGGCAAGCCTGTAAGTAGTTGGAACGCAGTCAAGACGATACAAATCAATTTACCTGGCTTTCCATGCGTAAGGGGACAGGGCCTGGTCTTTAGGAAGTGTACTCCCAATGTCGTAGAAAATCAATGGAGTTGTGGGGGCCATCGATACTGAGTTTGGAGGTGAGGATCATCATCAACGCTTTATATCAAGAAGTAACGTTGGGTCATGCAATCGATTACTGAGCGCTTACTGAGCACTGAACATTGATTGGTAAGGTCTTTCTGAGGATTCGGGGGAACTAAAGCTACCCAGGGCAACTGTGTAAGATTAAGTTGTCTAATCAGATACCGCAGGTCACGCGGCAGACTACAAAGCAAAGGCCAGCGGTTACATATAGTGTCCTTAATAGAAGGTTAGTACAGATAATACAGACATTTCCATAGGGTGTCAGGACGTATCCATTTGTTCCTTTTTTCTTCGCGCGGCTTCGTCTCTAACCTTTTCCCCTTCTAGTCGCCACTGTGTTTTTTCGTATGCATCCCACTCTTCTTTTGCATCTATCCATCGTTCCTGAACATCACGAACATCGGTTCTAAGACCCGGAATGGTGCTGACCGCACTAGTAAACAAGCTGAAAGAGTTGGGTTGGGCAGCAGCAGTTAAGTGAGAAGTGTCTATTGCTCCTTCTGGAGGTTTGGCATCTGGGGGAGGGATAAACACATAGCCTGTTGCACGGTCTATAACACGCGTGAGGTTGAGCATCGAGTGTTTATCCTACCGTAAGATGAGATAGGATTCCAGATACGGACGTTACCTTACCTCAACGGCCAAGGTTTCAAAACCTACAAGGCCATAGTCCTCGATAAGCGAGACTATGGCCATGTTGAGAGCAGCAAAACGCGGAGATGTCGACGTTAAAGAACTTTCCAAATATGTGAGATCCTGAACTTCGGTATAAAATTCAAGATTAAAGTCTAGCAACGATGGGAGACGAGTCACAAGGAGGAAACTACGTACCTAGCTGCCCGTATTGGGAAAGGAGATCAACCTTGGAGAGCACATTTATGTGGGGCAGTTCCAGATGCAGCATGGCTCTGAGCGACAGAAGCAGTACCGAGATGTACTTTGACGCATCTGTCACGTAATGTGCATCGCAAAGGTGGACTGCGGCGAGCTATCTCTGAATGAGTTGTTAACCAAAACAAAAGAAACGATACCCTGAATCCAGTTTTT
>CEMS01905606.1:13843-26943 GCA_900068915.1 Megacollybia platyphylla
ATGACTGGTGCTGAGCTCAACCTGGCCGGGGAGATCAAAGAGGACATAGGCATCTTTTCCGAGTTCCTCGAGCCTAGCCTGCAGCCAGTCAAGATTCGCTTCGAGATATTCCATACAGTATAGCATTGCGCCGTTCGGACCTAGTCCATGCTCAGTCATTGCGTCCTGCAGCGTGATCAACGAGGAGATGTCAATTGCACATGGATATGGAATCGATTCATTTGCAGGATCCAAATTCACGACAGAAATGTTTCGTTTCAGTGCAGTAAACAGCTGGTATTTGCCATGACAGTATGTCGATTTTCCGCTTCCCGGCGAGCCACAGACGATTTCGCCAAACGGCATGACTGTGACTGTCACGTCACACAACGCGTCTTTGTCCATGACCACTCGCTCGTTCACGTTGTAGATATGTATAATGAAGAATATGGGTCGAGCGACGTAGCTAGCTTCTTGCATTTGTGCTTGTTTAATCAATTTTTAGGAGCTCGACGCCACATTAAAGCAATCGCAGTTGGAATACCAACAATCGCGCTCTGCTGGCTTGACCGATCCCAGGGCACGTACACTCCAACTAGAAATAGACACACTAGAGCAGGAAATTGAAGGCTATCTCGCGGAAGAGGCCGCGCTTAACACTGCGTTACAACACATCAAGGCTTCGAGGATTGCTTGCACTGTCAAGTGCAACGAGAAGGTTCAACAACTCAAATCACTACGAAATCCAGGCGGGAGAAGCAGTTCCAGCAGCGTTGATTATGGCACCGCCAAGTTTGATTGGACTGATGCGGTCTTTACTACTATGAAGCAAGTTTTCAATATCGACTCTTTTCGACTTTGTCAACAAGGGTACGAATCAATTGATCTTAGAGTTCGTCATTCATTCATTTATTTCAAGGGTTGTCAACGCGGCACTGGATGGACGCGACATCGTTTGTGTGATGCCCACCGGTTAGTCGTTAATTGCCCTAATTTCCGCTGAACAACAACAATGAATAGGCGGTGGAAAGTCATTGACCTAGTAAGTCTTATATTACCTGCCTTATCGGTCCGACAATACCCATAGCCAGCTCCCTGCAGTTATAACAGCTGGCTGTACTTTGGTCATATCCCCTCTTCTCTCCCTAATTTCCGACCAGATTATGCATCTTAGAGATGTTAATAGTATGTTCAGCGACAAACCCCCTCCATACTCATTCAATGCAGTTGACGCCGTAAAGCTAACCGGCAGCACTAAAACAGATGACCTGCGTGAGATCACGCAACGTCTGTCTTCTATGTGTGGGCCAGGTCAAATACCTGAAATCAAGCTTTGCTACGTGACCGTATGTGGCATCGAGTGGTAATCTATTCATTTTGACATTCCCACTAAAGCCGGAGAAAATTGCCAGAAGTAGCGCCTTTCGTTCTACACTCAGCAAGCTTGCCAATGCCAGTAAACTAGGTAATCTACTACTCATTCATTTGACTTCTACTGACATTTCCAAGCTCGTATCGTTATCGACGAGGCGCATTGTGTTTCTCAAGTCGGTCACGATTTTAGGTCCGCCATTGACTTTCTGGTGATCATATTTCATGTCCCATATATAGACCTGATTATCAGAAACTTCACGTTTTACGTCAACTCTATCCTCGTGTCCCTATCACAGCTGTCTCAGCGACATGTCCACCCAAAGTACTCGAAGATCTTGTTAAAACCCTTGGCCTTCGACCTGTAGTTGACGGCAATAGTAAGCAGGGCTTACATGCTTGTGTTTGTTTCTGAACTACTTCCGACAGGAGCAGATGCTCGCGGCACAGTGTACTTTTCTGCACCATTGTATCGCAGGAACCTGCACTACGCTGTGATCACAAAACACCACGAAGGGAATCGTGTCAGTCAAGCCATGACCGACTACATTCTGGAGAAGCATCTCAATGATTCCGGGATTGTTTACTGTCTCAGCAAGAAGGTGACGGATCTCTGTTCACTTTGTATGGAAGCTAACGTTCACTCAACAGGATGCCGAGAACGTAGCAAGTGAGCTACACACTCGGAGCAAGGGTAAAATAAGGACGGGCGTATACCACGCAGATAGGACGGACAGCGAAAAAGAAGCGCTTCATAAGCAGTGGCGATCGGGAGCTGTAAAAGTGGTCTGCGCAACAATCGCTTTCGGCCTTGGCATAGACAAGAGTGACGTCAGATTCGTTCTTCACCACTCGGTAAGTCATAGGATCTGTATATTGATGCACTTCAACTTAATTTAACGACTTCTCTGCTAGATTTCGAAATCTCTCGATGGCTTCTACCAAGAATCAGGAAGGGCAGGAAGGGACGGTAAAGATTCAGATTGCGTTTTGTACTACCGTCCACAAGATGCTTCAACTCTTAGCGCAATGATGATTTCAGAGAAAGACGGCGGAGCCAAGCGTGCGTACTCTTTTCACTAATTAGCATACTTGTGGGTCAATTGCTCATATATTCGTCCAGTCCGCGGAATGTTGCGCTTTGCCCAAGATCTCAGAGAGTGTAGAAAACTCCAATTTGCAACGTATGTCTGAACTATTTATGAAATTCCCTCTTGCCATGCCTCAACTTGCTCGCTAACACATGTTTTTGTTCAGGTACTTTTCCCATTCTTCCCAGCTGTCCATGTCCTCGTGGACGACAGATGAATCCGATGGCTTGGCGCGCTGCGGTCATTGTGATAATTGCACAAGAGATCGAGACAGTCTTGATGAACGGGATGTGACGTACCAGACCTGGCAAATCTTGAAAATTGTAGAGGAAACAGAGAGGTCAAATGGTAATATTACCCTCTCTATGCTTGCCAATGTTGCAAGAGGCGTCGGTACCGTCACCTCGGGGAAGGGTAAGGCCAAAGAAAAGACATCGCTCGATCTCGACCAGCTGTGTGGTGGAAAGGTCGATCTGAAGAGAGAAGTTCGATTTTCTCCTTGTCTCTGTGCGTTACTCACCCTGTTCCCCAGGAAATCGAGCGTCTCCTCGTTCATCTACTGCTTGAGAGCTATCTTGCAGAAAAGTATCACCAGAACTCCTACTCGACAATCTCATACATGAAACTTGGCCCCCTCGCTATACGTCTCACTCGTCTTACAAAGGAACATGCTCAAAACCAATCAGTGATTGAACTTCCGTTCGTCAAGAGAGGGAAGAGTGCGACAAAGTCAACTGGAAAGAAGAGGAAACAGTTGGCAGAATCTGCAGGGCACATAAAGACGACAACCAAATCTACTAAACGCCAGCGCATAGGCGAGGAAGCCTCAAGCAGTACTAGTCGGAAAGATGATGAAAAGGACGAAGTGATTAGCGTTGAAGATGATTCGGAAGAGGAAGAAGATTCTATAGAGGATGAGCCGGGATGGGAGAAAGACGAGCAGGGCTGGAGTAAGCCGAAACGGACTAGGTCTAAAGTTGTAAATGTTATTGAAATTGACTCGGATTGATTATAGTTAGTTATTGCATACATTGGCACTTTGTACATCATACATAGAATATCCTTAACTGGACCCATAAATAGGTTGTTGAAACGATGAGGCAATGAGCGAAATAATAAGAATGATACACCACATTCATACTTAAGCCCTCGCCTGCTTAAGAGCAGACCGAAGAGGTAGCTTCGGAATGAGGCGGTGCATCATATCAATACGAACACCATTTTCGTTCATCCAGCCTTGGCCGTAATCGGGATAGCCGTCGAGGTCCAAGGGAAACTCATGACCAGGAGGTGGTGGCTTGTAGGCTCCGCCATTGGTCCAAAGCTGGTCACTAAGATAAAAAAAAGTATGTAGTTGAATAACTTGTTCAGTAATGGGCACTCGATAGAAGCTTACCCTCTTCGATTGAACCAACCTTTCCTCCTCTGGTCTGCGCCTATAGGAGAAGGGCAGATGAGGTTCTCGTTCCAACGGACTGTCCGAGCAGCTGCGCCCTTTCTGTATTGATCCCCGTCCGAGTGTCTTCTTTGAGGCTCGTGTCCAGGAGGCATTGCGTACTGAGCCATAACTGGAGCATCACTATCAGAGAGTCTCCGCGGCATTTCTCCGCGGGCAGTCCGAGAACGGGATAGACTGACATCCCCATCGGAACCTCGTCGATCAAGATTGAATGGTACAAGAGGGACTGATTGTGAAGTGGATAGCATGGGGCGAGTCTCTTGAGATTCCCTTTGAGCCATAGAGTCCATCAGAGACGACTTTCTGGAACGCGTATATTGTACAGGTAGTGGTATCACCTTCGTTGGTGGATTTTGGGTAGCCGGTACACCCGCGGTAACACTAGCCATAGTTGATAGAGTTGGTGCTGCTTGGTAGTAATAATACGGAGCAGTTGAATAAATTGATTGAGCAAGCGATTGAACACTTTTGTGGGACATATACTGACCATTATTATTAACAATTGAATTCCGTCGAGAGAGAGACGACGTGGAGTCTGGAGACTGGCGACTGATTGAATTGGAGCGTGAACGTGGAACTCGTGACTGGTCGTTAGAATTAACAGGGGGGAAGGTATATTGATTGATTGCTGTAGTACGCAGATTTTGGTCCTGGCTTGCAGGGTAAGATCTAGTCATGTCAGAAGTGGCAGTGTTGGGGATGTTCCCCTGTCGTGGGATGGAGGGAGGAACAGGCAGCGGACGGTCCTGCTCAGCTTGAGATGTTGAGAACGATAATGTAGGCGTCCTCTGCCCAGTAGCGATGGAAGCGTACGACCGCCTGTCTGCTCTGGATTCAGGACGTTCCATTGGTCGCCCTGGGTCTTTTCCAGCCACATCCCACTCTAAGTTAGCTAGCGGAGGTATAAACTGATCGTCGTCGCTGACTAGACGAACAGACATATCAGAGTTTATCATGCTCAGGCTAGATGGAAATGGGATGATATCTGAAGCTGAATAAGCGGAGTTCGCCGTCACCTGAGTCGAAATTATCGGCTCTGGACTAGCGGAAAGTGGAATAGTTGGAAAGATCTGGGCATTGTCGTTACTCCCTGAGGATGTATCGGGAGGAAGAGATAAAACTATAGACTCTCTTCTGGAGCCATAAGATGCACTAGCATTTAATTCTGCATTCCTCCGGGCCAATAGGTTTCGCTCGTCCAAGTCGTCGGTGCTGCCAAATGTAGCAGGAGTCGGACATAGGTAGGAGTCATCATACGTATATGATGGAGCTCGTACCAAAGCAGTCGCTTGACTTGGCAGCATGGATGTACGAGGTGTAGGTGCGGGAGGTGGCTGAACGCTCTCCCTAGGTTGTGTTCGAGTAATAGAGGACGAACGACGCAAGGATGATGGACCGGGTGTAGACGAGCGGGTTCTACCCACAGGTTCTTCGACAATAGACGAAGCAGCGGTAGTATCTGTAGACATGGTAGGTGAAAAAATAGATGACGACAAAGTAGCAGTGGAAGAAGTATCCACGTCTGAAGGTGCCGAATAATAATCTGGTTTGTGTTAAGTGGAACATTCATATATACAGATTCTTTAACGCACCATTATATGCAGAAAAGCTTCCAGAGGTTCTATAATGGCTTCGCTGAAGCTCACAATGATCTGAGGCGCGTGTACTTTTTGTCGGGACAGGAACATTGGCCTGTGGTTGGGTATAATACCAGTTTGGATCTATGTGAGACGCGTTGTGGTATCCGAGGTCGAATTTTGCGGTGTAGGGAAAGGAAGAAGTCAGTGCCGGCTGTTTAAAGACGTGAACCGCAATCCCTCTGGGTACTGAAGCCACATAGTTCTACGAAGAAAAAAGTTATATATGATGGAACGATGCTATAGACCCTTACTTTCGCAGAAGCGTTTTGATTACTAGCCCGAGAGGTCAGTGACGGGTGTGAGAGCATGGTAAAAGACGGTGGATTCCCCACGAAATAATGGTGCGTAAGGGTCTTCTAATAAGTAGGGTAGTTGGGAGTGACACAGCAGTGACCGAAGGAGTTTTACTAGACATGTGTGCCCGACACGAGTAATACTGGCTGTAGTGCATGCGGCATCAAACCCGATCGAAATAACACTGCGAAGTCGCTGGGGACAGCTGTAGTCTTCCATTGAATTCCACAAAGTTGCACGTATTGAGTCGGAGCCAGGATGGAGGCCATACGGAAAGAGACCGGAAAAAATGGGCAAAAGGCAGAGACATGCATGCGATTTGAGCGTTAACCATTCGAATGGGTTTAAAACAGTTAATCAGGGCATTGCTGAAGGCTGTTGAAACTGGGAACCGGAGCTTCAGAGTTTGGGGGAATGAGGAAGCGGTTTGATCCGATTCAAAGACCTAACGACCTAGGACCACGAGCTAGGGTTACAGTGGAATAACAAGCTAGGTTTTCATTACACACAGCAACGTAGATGTCGGATGAGCGGCTAGAGCCGGAAGGATTGAAACTCCGCCTCAAAAGTTGTGTGGGCTTGTTTGCGTTATTTTCTGATTTGATGTATGGCCTGCACCATGAAATATTGCCTCCGAGTGGTGTTGAATTCGCCACTAGTCTGAAACTAACTCCCTCGACACACAATGTCCATGACAATCCAACATTTCGGCACGAGTTTGCAGCGCGAAGTGTCTGCAATGTGGTCGTTGCACGGTCGAACCTTTTGCGCATTTTTGAAGTTCGCTTGGAACTGCCCCCAATTTCATCTCAGGCTGAAGATGAACGCGAAAGGAGCGCGAATGTCCGCAAAGGGACAGAAGCAGTCGAGGGCGAAGTGGAAATGGATATACAGGGCGACGGCTTCATCAACATAGACAAGGTGATTCGAGTGTATTCAGTATTTCAAAATGCAATGTTTCATTCACATGGATGCTATCGAACAACAACTAATTAGAATTCTCAGTCTCTCGCTCAGAAGACGTCAATTCCAACCGTAACAAGGTTCCACTTTGTTCGCGAGCATCGGCTCCATGGGATCGTTACTGGGATGGAGGCAATCAAAGTAATGGCGTCGATCGACGACAAGCTTGATCGCCTTCTTGTTTCCTTCAAAGATGCGAAGGTAAGGCACCTAAATTCTATGAAAACTCAGTTGAGCCTATTTCTCCAGATTGCTTTGCTGGAATGGTCGGACACCCTCCACGATCTTGTTACAGTGTCTATACACACTTACGAGCGTGCACCACAACTGGTTGACCCCTTGACTGCAGCTCATTCATTTCTTCTGACAGATTCTCTAGATGTCTATGGACTCGATGGCTTTTCGATCCGAACTTCGTGTGGATCCTCTATCTCGTTGTGCTGCCTTGGGTTTGCCTCAGGATGCCATTGCAATTCTACCATTCTACCAAACCCAGGCAGAGATTGACGAGCAAGAAACACAGCTTGCCAGGTACGCTAACTCGCGTGCAAGGAACGCGTTAAGCTTTTTTCAGGGACATACCCTATTCGCCGAGTTTCATACTCGACATGCCTACCTCGGTCGACAAGAGCATACATAACGTCATCGACTTTGTGTTCCTTCCGGGCTTTAACAACCCAACAATAGCCGTCTTGTTTCAGACACAACTCACTTGGACCGGGTAAGTCATCAATTATCCTGCTTCTTCCGGGCTCATTTTCTCTCTTTAAAGTCGTCTCAAGGAATTCAAAGACACAGTGAAACTTGTCGTCTTTACTCTCAACTTCCGGAGCCAGACTTTCCCGATCATTACTTCGGTGGATGGCCTTCCCCACGATTCCGTCTCGCTACTAGCTTGCGGCGCCTCGTTAGGCGGCGTGGTGGTGTTCACAAGTAATGCCATCATTTACGTCGATCAGTCATCTCGTCGTGTACCCCTCCCGTTGAATGGCTGGACGAGTAGGATCAGTGACATGCCCTTACCGGCTCCTACGCAACAGTCATTATGCTTGCATCTAGAGGGGTCCAGATCAATATTCATCGATGACAAGACAATCTTCTTGATTCTGAAGGACGGAACGATCTATCCAGTCGAGCTTGTGGCGGAGGGAAAACTAGTGTCGAAATTAGTTATGACATCTGCACTAGCACAAACTGCTATTCCAGCCGTACTTCGCAAGCTTGACGATAGGCTCTTGTTTGTAGGCAGCACCGGAGGACCTTCTGTGCTGCTGAAAACTGCAAGGGTGGAACAAGAAATCGAGGAAGATGAGGTTATGAGCTCTGTTCCTGCTGTAGTACAGCTCAGCACTATGGAGCTGGATGACGATGACGAAGGTCCGTGTTGGTATCTCAGTTCGCTAGCTCGCTAATTATCTTCCAGACATCTATGGTCCATCCAAAACTACAGAAACAGCCGCTGGCCAGACCAATGGAAGCAGCGGGAAGAAAACTCGCTCTGTTATCCAGCTCTCCTTATGTGACTCGTTGTCGGGGTATGGACCTATCGCTGACATGACTTTCTCCGTCGCCAAGAATGGGGTAAGTGCTTTTTGTTCAATCGGTTAATGCCAAGTCTTTGTAGGATCGCGCAGTTCCGGAACTCGTCGCAGCAACCGGTTGCGGTGCTCTTGGAGGGTTTACTCTCTTCCAGGTATTTACTATTCTATCTTTTCTCCTTCTTTCATATCTTTCTTGCAGCGCGATTTGCCTATTCACACCAAACGCAAGCTCCATGCAATCGGTGGCGCTCGCGGTCTTTGGTCTCTACCTATTCGTCAATCTGTTAAGGGAAGCGGCGGGTTTTCCTTTGAACGACCTGCGAATCCGTTTCACGGAGAGAACGACACCCTCCTCATAAGTACAGATGCTATTCCATCGCCTGGGCTGTCTAGGGTATGCTTCTCTGCTCTGTCAGATCATCCTATCGACATTCGTTGCCTCTAGATTTCAGCGAGATCCGCGAAAACTGACATCACCATCAACGCTCGTATACCCGGTACTACTATCGGTGCTGGTGCTTTCTTCCAGCGAACTGCAATCTTGCATGTTATGACGAACGCTATTCGTCTTCTCGAGCCCGGTACGACATCTATTAGTCTCCGGCCGCTGTTCACCTTCTAGTAGATGGATCAGAGCGCCAAGTAATCAAAGACGTTGATTCTAGCAACACACCTAGAGCCAAAATCCGATATTGCTGCATTGCTGACCCCTTTGTCCTCATTTTCCGAGAGGACGACACGATTGGCTTGTTCACTGCCGTGATTGATAAAGGGAGGATCAGGAGGAAGGACATGTCACCTATGGGCAACAAGGTTCGTAAAGCCTCCACTGACTGTCTTTCATGCTGATCATGTAACAGAGCTCGAGATATCTCACTGGATGTTTCTTCTCAGATGCCAGTGGTCTCTTCGAATCTAATCTCGATAGTCCTGTTGTGCCAAATAGCGCCGTCAGTGCTGACAAAGATGGATCAACACTTCAAAATGCTGTCAACTCCGGACATCAGGCACAATGGCTATTTCTCGTACGCCCTGAGGGTGTTTTGGAGGTGAGACCGCACGCTCCTTTCTCTCTATACATCCTGTTGTAACGGTAAATCTAGATTTGGACCCTTCCCAAAATGACCCTCGCATTCTCTACCACAGGCTTCTGCACTTTGCAACCCATCATTACGGATTCTCATGACGGTGTCGCACTCTCCCTGCCTCAGGATCCCCCAAGAAAGCCGCAAGAGCTGGACATTGAACATATCTTGGTGGCTCAGGTTGGGCAAACAGATCCGCAACCTTACCTCTTTGTACGTGGATGTGTCCTAGCTTACCTCGACTAACCAAATACTACAGCTTCTCCTTCGTTCAGGCCATTTCTGCATCTATCAAATACTGCCCATCGAAAATTCCACTCCTGAGCTGGGAACCAACCCTCGCTCGACGTCCCTCAAGCTCAAGTTTGTCAAAATTGTTTCCAAGACTTATGAGATCCAACGGCTAGAAGAGGAAAAGAGTGCCATTCTTGCAGAGCAGAAGAGAATTTTAAGAGGGTTTGTTCCGTTCGTCACTACTCTTCTTGGTGGAGAATGCTTTTCGGGGGTGTTCTTTACTGGAGAGAATCCTAGCTGGATTGTCAAAGCAGACCAAGGACCAGTGCAAGTCTATCCATCAGGTCACAGCGTCGTACACGCATTTACACCTTGCTCGCTGTGGGAATCGAAAAGTGACTTTTTGATTTATTCTGACGAGGTTTGTCGCGCCAACTTTGGCTGGTCAATTACTCATTGTCTCATAGGGTCCTACCCTCCTCGAGTGGATTCCGTCCTTCTCATACAGATACCCCCTTCCATCTAGAAGCATCCCGAGGGGTCGAGCATATACAAATCTTGCTTTCGATCCATCGACGAACCTGATTGTGGCAGCCGGTTTGCTGCAGGCGAAATTTGGTTCGTATGACGAGGATGGAAATAGCATTTGGGAACCTGATGCGAAGAATGTGGACTATCCGATGTGCGATTGCTCTACTCTTGAACTGATTTCAACGGAAGGATGGGTTACAACAATGGACGGGTATGTTGCCCTTTTCATCCAGATTCTGTTCGCTGATACAGCTAATGTAGATTTGAGTTTGCTACGAACGAATTCGTTAACACCATCTCGATAGTAACATTGGAGACTTCATCGACTGAGAGTGGGAATAAAGATTTTGTGGCGGTTGGAACGACTGTGAGTCGGGGAGAGGATCTGGCTGCCAAGGGTGCTGTATGGGTACCTCTTCCTAAAAGGAGCATCGACTAACCACATGATACAGACGTATATCTTTGAGATAGTCGAGGTAGTATCTGATCCAAAGGTGATCCCAAAGAGGTGGTGGAAGCTCCGATTACGGTGCAGAGATGAAGCAAAAGGGCCAGTCACGGCTATCTGTGGCTTTGACGGATATGTAGTCTCGTCTATGGGACAGAAGGTAGTTCTTCTCCACTCCGTCCGCTTTTTTCCTAGACATTGTCATAGGTCTTCGTTAAAGCATTCGATCTTGACGAACGCCTTGTAGGCGTGGCCTTTTTGGATGTGGGAGTATACGTTACTTCGCTTCGGACCTTCAAGAATCTGCTACTTGTTACTGATGCGGTGAAGAGCCTTTTCTTTGTAGCTTTTCAGGTCCGCTATCCCTCTTTTCAACGTAGATCGCACTGACTGGGACTTGTAGGAAGATCCGTATAAGCTAGTAACTTTAGCAAGAGATGTTAATCATCCACCCGTGTCCACGACGCGCGGAGACTTCTTTTTCAAAGAGGAAGAGATGGCTATTGCAACCTGTGATGAAGAGGGGGTACTCAGGTTGTATGAATATGCTCCACAAGGTGCGTGTGTATGTTGTGTTGTGTTAACACGTGTACTCAGGGAGGCATAGATCCAGAAAGCAACGACGGGAGACATTTACTCCTTCAAACCGAATTTCAATGCCAAACAGAGTACCGTACAAGCGTGGCTATTGCCAGAAGGACGAAAGAAAACGCGGATTTGCCTCAGTCAAGGCTACTTTACGGTTTGGCTATTTTATACTGTCCTCTTTTGTGGTTGCTTATACGTGTTTGCAGGTTCAGTCAATGGATCTTTGGCTGGGATCACTCCTGTGGAAGAAGCAGCTGCTAAACGTTTACAGCTTCTCCAAGGCCAGCTCACCCGGAACATCCAGCATGTCGCTGGGTTGAATCCGAAAGCATTCCGGTACATATTACCTTTTCACCTTTCGTCCTCACTAACAGTCGTTTCCGATAGAATCGTACGCAATGACTACGTCACAAAACCTTTGTCAAAAGGAATGTTGGACGGGAATCTGTTGGAGCAGTTCGAAGGATTGACCACAGTAAGGCAAGCACAGATGACCAGGCAGATCGGGACGGATAGAGAGGTGGTTTTGCGAGATTGGCTAGGCCTTGTAGGGCCATGGTGAGATGGTGGCTTAATTCCCGCTACGTATAGGTAGTGGGCTGGTTAGGGCGCCCTATTTAAAGTTCTCTGAATTTCAATGACTGTAGTCCCGCGACCTTGTGAGAATGTCAATGCATCCCCAGAGCGCCGTTCTTTGACCGATCGAGACAATCAATATCTTGGCTGACAAAGTGTGTTCTTTTTTGGGTTGGATGATAAAGTAGGATGACAAATCTGCAAATCACAACGCTTAATTTGTCTGCTCAAAGCTGTAGCGTCTGCATGGCCATCTTGACCCACCTACGACAATGTGTGTTATTTCATGTACAATGCATACTCGCTCAAGATACAGATACGCAGTCTAAGAAGTTAAGAGCTTGCCGAATTGATAATCGATTACGCAGCCGGTGGAACAATGCTGAGTAAGGCGCTATTCGATGTACAAATATACGAGGACAATCCCACTGTAGCTAATAAATCTCCCCATGACTGAAACACTGACTCTGTACACTGCAAAGGTACTTGTGCATATGGCCCCCTTTAGAACTCGACTGATGAATATAGATCTGCCCATTTGCACAGAGAGTACGTCAATGAATTGCCTCCAACTTGATCCTCATTGCTACTGTAGGTCGAGCTGGCTCTTGCTGAAGCAAAAGCACCTTTTGAACGATATGAGATCGATCTGAGCAACAAACCCGAGTGGTACGCACCCAAGATCAATCCTGTTAGCAAGGTCCCTGCTGTTGCTTATGGCGGACCAAAAACATCGCCGGACAAACCTTCACCTGAGTCACAAAAGATTGCCGAGTCCCTTGTCCTGCTCGAATTCGTAGCAGACTTGTATCCTGACTCTGGCCTACTCCCGAAAGACCCTGTGATGAGGGCCAAGGTCCGCTTCTTCATGGACACGATAGCGACCAAAGCTCTGCCAGGCTACTTTGCTTTCGCCATGAGGGGTGAAGGACCAGAAAAGCTGTTTGAAGGTATCGAAGCGATTCAGAGTCTGCTGCCGGCCAACGGTAAATACATTGCTGGAGATACGTTCACCATCGGTGATGCAGCTTTCTCGCCTTTCTTTGCGCGCATGGAGGTGTCCGCCCTGAATAAATTGGGGCGGTTTTCGCAAGAAGATGGACAGAAAGCCTACGAGACTCTGACAACCGATCCGAAGTACGAAAGGTTCCGCAAATACTTCAACGATTTGAAGGAGAGGGACAGCTTCAAAGCCACTTTTGACGAAGTAGGTCGTTTGCTTTAACGCTGATCATAACTGAAACCTTCCGAGGAATATATCAAGAACGAATTCCAGAAACGTTACGCCAATGGAAAGTAG